>CATLJY010000214.1:0-92246 GCA_949987705.1 Thereva unica | reverse complement strand
CAAAATTTCAGCCCTATAGCTCCAGCGGTTTGGGTAAACCCCATTTCACTCCCTTAGGGGATGAATTTCGAAAAATCGCTTTAATAGTGGATGACCACGCCATTATAGGGATGCACTGTCAAAATTACAGCCCTATAGCTTTAGCGGTTTGGAAAACCCCCATTTCACCCCCTTAGGGGATGAATTTCGAAAAATCACTTTTTAGTGGATGTCCACGTCATTAAAGGGATGCACTGTCAAAATTTCAGCCCTATAGCTCCAGCGGTCTTGAGTTGACCCTATTTCACTCCCTTAGGGGATGAATTTCGAAAAATCGCTTTAATAGTGGCAGACCACGCCATTATAGGGATGCACTGTCAAAATTACAGCCCTATAGCTTTAGCGGGTTTGGAAAAACCCCATTTCACCCCCTTAGGGGATGAATTTCGAAAAATCGCTTGTTAGTGATGTCCACGTCATTATAGGGATGCACTGTCAATATTTCAGCCCTATAGCTCCAGCGGTTTGGGTAAACCCATTCCCCCCCCCCCCCTTAGGGGATGAATTTCGAAAATCGCTTTTTAGTGGATGTCCACATCATTATAGGGATGCACTGTCAAAATTTCAGCCCTATAGCTCCAGCGGTTTGGGTAAACCCCATTTCACTCCCTTAGGGGATGAATTTCGAAAAATTGCTTTAATAGTGGATGACCACGCCATTATAGGGATGCACTGTCAAAATTACAGCCCTATAGCTTTAGCGGTTTGGAAAAACCCCATTTCACCCCCTTAGGGGATGAATTTCGAAAAATCGCTTTTTAGTGGATGTCCACGTCATTATATGGATGCACTGTCAAAATTTCAGCCCTATAGCTCCAGCGGTTTTGAGTTGACCCTATTTCACCCCCTCAGGGATGAGTTCGAAAAATCGCTTTTTAGTGGATGTCCACGTCATTAAAGGGATGCACTGTCAAAATTTCAGCCCTATAGCTCCAGCAGTTTTGAGTTGACCCTATTTCACTCCCTTAGGGGATGAGTTTCGAAAAATCGCTTTAATAGTGGAAGACCACGCCATTATAGGGATGCACTGTCAAAATTACAGCTCTATAGCTTTAGCGGTTTTGAGTTGACCCTATTTCACCCCCTTAGGGGATGAATTTAGAAAAATCGCTTGTTAGTGGATGTCCACGTCATTATAGGGATGCACTGTCAATATTTCAGCCCTATAGCTCCAGCGGTTTGGGTAAACCCCATTTCCCCCCCCCTTAGGAGATGAATTTCGAAAAATCGCTTTTTAGTGGATGTCCACATCATTATAAGGATGCACTGTCAAAATTTCAGCCCTATAGCTCCAGCGGTTTGGGCAAACCCCATTTCACTCCCTTAGGGGATGAATTTCGAAAAGTCGCTTTAATAGTGGATGACCACGCCATTATAGGATGCACTGTCAAAATTACAGCCCTATAGCTTTAGCGGTTTGGAAAAACCCCATTTCACCCCCTTAGGGATGAATTTCGAAAATCGGTTTTTAGTGGATGTCCACGTCATTATAGGGATGCACTGTCAAAATTTCAGCCTTATAGCTCCAGCGGTTTTGAGTTGACCCTATTTCACACCCTTAGGGGATGAATTTCGAAAAATCGCTTTAATAGTGGAAGCCCACGCCATTATAGGGATGCACTGTCAAAATTACAGCCCTATAGCTTTAGCGGTTTGGGTAAACCTATTTCGCCCCCTTAGGGGATGAATTCGAAAAATCCCTTTTTAGTGGATGTCCACATCATTATAGGGATGCACTGTCAAAATTCAGCCCTATAGCTCCAGCGGTTTGGGTAACCACATTTCACTCCCTTAGGGGATGAATTCGAAAAATCGCTTTAATAGTGGAAGACCACGCCATTATAGGGATGCACTGTCAAAATTACAGCCCTATAGCTTTAGCGGTTTGGGTAAACCCTATTTAACCCCCTTAGGGGATGAATTTCGAAAAATCGCTTGTTAGTGGATGTCCACGTCATTATAGGATGCACTGTCAATATTTCAGCCCTATAGCTCCAGCGGTTTGGGTAAACCCCATTTCACTCCCTTAGGGGATGAATTTCGAAAAGTCGCTTTAAATAGTGGATGACCACGCCATTATAGGGATGCACTGTCAAAATTACAGCCCTATAGCTTTAGCGTTTGGAAAAACCCCATTTCACCCCCTTAGGGGATGAATTTCGAAAATCGCTTTTTAGTGGATGTCCACGTCATTATAGGGATGCACTGTCAAAATTTCAGCCCTATAGCTCCAGCGGTTTTTAATTGACCCTATTTCACCCCCTTAGGGGATGAATTTCGAAAAATCGCTTTTTAGTGGATGTCCACATCATTATAGGGATGCACTGTCAAAATTTCAGCCTTATAGCTCCAGCGGTTTGGGTAAACCCCATTTCACTCCCTTAGGGGATGAATTTCGAAAAGTCGCTTTAATAGTGGATGACCACGCCATTATAGGGATGCACTGTCAAAATTACAGCCCTATAGCTTTAGCGGTTTGGAAAAACCCCATTTCACCCCCTTAGGGGATGAATTTCGAAAAATCGCTTTTTAGTGGATGTCCACGTCATTATAGGGATGCACTGTCAAAATTTCAGCCCTATAGCTCCAGCGGTTTTTAATTGACCCTATTTCACCCCCTTAGGGGATGAATTTCGAAAAATCGCTTTTTAGTGGATGTCCACGTCATTAAAGGGATGCACTGTTAAAATTTCAGCCCTATAGCTCCAGCGGTTTTGAGTTGACCCTATTTCACTCCCTTAGGGGATGAATTTCGAAAAATCGCTTTAATAGTGGAAGACCACGCCATTATAGGGATGGACTGTCAAAATTACAGCCCTATAGCTTTAGCGGTTTGGGTAAACCCTATTTCACCCCCTTAGGGGATGAATTTCGTAAAATCGCTTGTTTGTGGATGTCCACGTCATTATAGGGATGCACTGTCAATATTTCAGCCCTATAGCTCCAGCGGTTTGGGTAACCACATTTCACTCCCTTAGGGGATGAATTTCGAAAAATCGCTTTAATAGTGGAAGACCACGCCATTATAGGGATGCACTGTCAAAATTACAGCCCTATAGCTTTAGCGGTTTGGGTAAACCCTATTTCACCCCCTTAGGGGATGAATTTCGAAAAATCGCTTGTTAGTGGATGTCCACGTCATTATAGGGATGCACTGTCAATATTTCAGCCCTATAGCTCCAGTGGTTTGGGTAAACCCCATTCCCCCCCCTCCTTAGGGGATGAATTTCGAAAAATCGCTTTTTAGTGGATGTCCCCATCATTATAGGGCTGCACTGTCAAAATTTCAGCCCTATAGCTCCAGCGGTTTGGGTAAACCCCATTTCACTCCCTTAGGGGATGAATTTCGAAAAATCGCTTTAATAGTGGATGACCACGCCATTATAGGGATGCACTGTCAAAATTACAGCCCTATAGCTTTAGCGGTTTGGAAAAACCCCATTTCACCCCCTTAGGGGATGAATTTCGAAAAATCGCTTTTTAGTGGATGTCCACGTCATTAAAGGGATGCACTGTCAAAATTTCAGCCCTATAGCTCCAGCGGTTTTGAGTTGACCCTATTTCACTCCCTTAGGGGATGAATTTCGAAAAATCGCTTTAATAGTGGATGACCACGCCAATTATAGGGATGCACTGTCAAAATTACAGCCCTATAGCTTTAGAGGTTTGGAAAAACCCCATTTCACCCCCTTAGGGGATGAATTTCGAAAAATCGGTTTTTAGTGGATGTCCACGTCATTATAGGGATGCACTGTCAAAATTTCAGCCTTATAGCTCCAGTGGTTTTGAGTTGACCCTATTTCACACCCTTAGGGGATGAATTTCGAAAAATCGCTTTAATAGTGGAAGCCCACGCCATTATAGGGATGCACTGTCAAAATTACAGCCCTATAGCTTTAGCGGTTTGGGTAAACCCTATTTCACCCCCTTAGGGGATGAATTTCGAAAAATCCCTTTTTAGTGGATGTCCACATCATTATAGGGATGCACTGTCAAAATTTCAGCCCTATAGCTCCAGCGGTTTGGGTAAACCCCATTTCACTCCCTTAGGGGATGAATTTCGAAAAATTGCTTTAATAGTGGATGACCACGCCATTATAGGGATGCACTGTCAAAATTACAGCCCTATAGCTTTAGCGGTTTGGAAAACCCCCATTTCACCCCCTTAGGGGATGAATTTCGAAAAATCGCTTTTTAGTGGATGTCCACGTCATTAAAGGGATGCACTGTTAAAATTTCAGCCCTATAGCTCCAGCGGTCTTGAGTTGACCCTATTTCACTCCCTTAGGGGATGAATTTCGAAAAATCGCTTTAATAGTGGCAGACCACGCCATTATAGGGACGCACTGTCAAAATTACAGCCCTATAGCTTTAGCGGTTTGGAAAAACCCCATTTCACCCCCTTAGGGGATGAATTTCGAAAAATCGCTTGTTAGTGGATATCCACGTCATTATAGGGATGCACTGTCAATATTTCAGCCCTATAGCTCCACCGGTTTGGGTAAACCCCATTCCCCCCCCCCCTTAGGGGATGAATTTCGAAAAATCGCTTTTTAGTGGATGTCCACATCATTATAGGGATGCACTGTCAAAATTTCAGCCCTATAGCTCCAGCGGTTTGGGTAAACCCCATTTCACTCCCTTAGGGGATGAATTTCGAAAAATTGCTTTAATAGTGGATGACCACGCCATTATAGGGATGCACTGTCAAAATTACAGCCCTATAGCTTTAGCGGTTTGGAAAAACCCCATTTCACCCCCTTAGGGGATGAATTTCGAAAAATCGCTTTTTAGTGGATGTCCACGTCATTATATGGATGCACTGTCAAAATTTCAGCCCTATAGCTCCAGCGGTTTTGAGTTGACCCTATTTCACCCCCTCAGGGGATGAGTTTCGAAAAATCGCTTTTTAGTGGATGTCCACGTCATTAAAGGGATGCACTGTCAAAATTTCAGCCCTATAGCTCCAGCAGTTTTGAGTTGACCCTATTTCACTCCCTTAGGGGATGAATTTCGAAAAATCGCTTTAATAGTGGAAGACCACGCCATTATAGGGATGCACTGTCAAAATTACAGCTCTATAGCTTTAGCGGTTTTGAGTTGACCCTATTTCACCCCCTTAGGGGATGAATTTCGAAAAATCGCTTGTTAGTGGATGTCCACGTCATTATAGGGATGCACTGTCAATATTTCAGCCCTATAGCTCCAGCGGTTTGGGTAAACCCCATTTCCCCCCCCCCCTTAGGAGATGAATTTCGAAAAATCGCTTTTTAGTGGATGTCCACATCATTATAAGGATGCACTGTCAAAATTTCAGCCCTATAGCTCCAGCGGTTTGGGCAAACCCCATTTCACTCCCTTAGGGGATGAATTTCGAAAAGTCGCTTTAATAGTGGATGACCACGCCATTATAGGGATGCACTGTCAAAATTACAGCCCTATAGCTTTAGCGGTTTGGAAAAACCCCATTTCACCCCCTTAGGGGATGAATTTCGAAAAATCGGTTTTTAGTGGATGTCCACGTCATTATAGGGATGCACTGTCAAAATTTCAGCCTTATAGCTCCAGCGGTTTTGAGTTGACCCTATTTCACACCCTTAGGGGATGAATTTCGAAAAATCGCTTTAATAGTGGAAGCCCACGCCATTATAGGGATGCACTGTCAAAATTACAGCCCTATAGCTTTAGCGGTTTGGGTAAACCCTATTTCACCCCCTTAGGGGATGAATTTCGAAAAATCCCTTTTTAGTGGATGTCCACATCATTATAGGGATGCACTGTCAAAATTTCAGCCCTATAGCTCCAGCGGTTTGGGTAACCACATTTCACTCCCTTAGGGGATGAATTTCGAAAAATCGCTTTAATAGTGGAAGACCACGCCATTATAGGGATGCACTGTCAAAATTACAGCCCTATAGCTTTAGCGGTTTGGGTAAACCCTATTTAACCCCCTTAGGGGATGAATTTCGAAAAATCGCTTGTTAGTGGATGTCCACGTCATTATAGGGATGCACTGTCAATATTTCAGCCCTATAGCTCCAGCGGTTTGGGTAAACCCCATTTCACTCCCTTAGGGGATGAATTTCGAAAAGTCGCTTTAATAGTGGATGACCACGCCATTATAGGGATGCACTGTCAAAATTACAGCCCTATAGCTTTAGCGGTTTGGAAAAACCCCATTTCACCCCCTTAGGGGATGAATTTCGAAAAATCGCTTTTTAGTGGATGTCCACGTCATTATAGGGATGCACTGTCAAAATTTCAGCCCTATAGCTCCAGCGGTTTTTAATTGACCCTATTTCACCCCCTTAGGGGATGAATTTCGAAAAATCGCTTTTTAGTGGATGTCCACATCATTATAGGGATGCACTGTCAAAATTTCAGCCCTATAGCTCCAGCGGTTTGGGTAAACCCCATTTCACTCCCTTAGGGATGAATTTCGAAAAGTCGCTTTAATAGTGGATGACCACGCCATTATAGGGATGCACTGTCAAAATTACAGCCCTATAGCTTTAGCGGTTTGGAAAAACCCCATTTCACCCCCTTAGGGGATGAATTTCGAAAAATCGCTTTTTAGTGGATGTCCACGTCATTATAGGGATGCACTGTCAAAATTTCAGCCCTATAGCTCCAGCGGTTTTTAATTGACCCTATTTCACCCCCTTAGGGGATGAATTTCGAAAAATCGCTTTTTAGTGGATGTCCACGTCATTATAGGGATGCACTGTCAAAATTTCAGCCCTATAGCTCCAGCGGTTTTTAATTGACCATATTTCACCCCCTTAGGGGATGAATTTCGAAAAATCGCTTTTTAGTGGATGTCCACGTCATTAAAGGGATGCACTGTTAAAATTTCAGCCCTATAGCTCCAGCGGTTTTGAGTTGACCCTATTTCACTCCCTTAGGGGATGAATTTCGAAAAATCGCGTTAATAGTGGAAGACCACGCCATTATAGGGATGGACTGTCAAAATTACAGCCCTATAGCTTTAGCGGTTTGGGTAAACCCTATTTCACCCCCTTAGGGGATGAATTTCGTAAAATCGCTTGTTAGTGGATGTCCACGTCATTATAGGGATGCACTGTCAATATTTCAGCCCTATAGCTCCAGCGGTTTGGGTAACCACATTTCACTCCCTTAGGGGATGAATTTCGAAAAATCGCTTTAATAGTGGAAGACCACGCCATTATAGGGATGCACTGTCAAAATTACAGCCCTATAGCTTTAGCGGTTTGGGTAAACCCTATTTCACCCCCTTAGGGGATGAATTTCGAAAAATCGCTTGTTAGTGGATGTCCACGTCATTATAGGGATGCACTGTCAATATTTCAGCCCTATAGCTCCAGTGGTTTGGGTAAACCCCATTCCCCCCCCCTCCTTAGGGGATGAATTTCGAAAAATCGCTTTTTAGTGGATGTCCCCATCATTATAGGGCTGCACTGTCAAAATTTCAGCCCTATAGCTCCAGCGGTTTGGGTAAACCCCATTTCACTCCCTTAGGGGATGAATTTCGAAAAATCGCTTTAATAGTGGATGACCACGCCATTATAGGGATGCACTGTCAAAATTACAGCCCTATAGCTTTAGCGGTTTGGAAAAACCCCATTTCACCCCCTTAGGGGATGAATTTCGAAAAATCGCTTTTTAGTGGATGTCCACGTCATTAAAGGGATGCACTGTCAAAATTTCAGCCCTACAGCTCCAGCGGTTTTGAGTTGACCCTATTTCACTCCCTTAGGGGATGAATTTCGAAAAATCGCTTTAATAGTGGATGACCACGCCAATTATAGGGATGCACTGTCAAAATTACAGCCCTATAGCTTTAGAGGTTTGGAAAAAACCCATTTCACCCCCTTAGGGGATGAATTTCGAAAAATCGCTTGTTAGTGGATGTCCACGTCATTATAGGGATGCACTGTCAATATTTCAGCCCTATAGCTCCAGCGGTTTGGGTAAACCCCATTCCCCCCTCCTTAGGGGTTGAATTTCGAAAAATCGCTTTTTAGTGGATGTCCACATCATTATAGGGATGCACTGTCAAAATTTCAGCCCTATAGCTCCAGCGGTTTGGGTAAACCCCATTTCACTCCCTTAGGGGATGAATTTCGAAAAATTGCTTTAATAGTGGATGACCACGCCATTATAGGGATGCACTGTCAAAATTACAGCCCTATAGCTTTAGCGGTTTGGAAAAACCCCATTTCACCCCCTTAGGGGATGAATTTCGAAAAATCGCTTTTTAGTGGATGTCCACGTCATTATATGGATGCACTGTCAAAATTTCAGCCCTATAGCTCCAGCGGTTTTGAGTTGCCCCTATTTCACCCCCTTAGGGGATGAGTTTCGAAAAATCGCTTTTTAGTGGATGTCCACGTCATTAAAGGGATGCACTGTCAAAATTTTAGCCCTATAGCTCCAGCAGTTTTGAGTTGACCCTATTTCACTCCCTTAGGGGATGAATTTCGAAAAACCGCTTTAATAGTGGAAGACCACGCCATTATAGGGATGCACTGTCAAAATCACAGCCCTATAGCTTTAGCGGTTTTGAGTTGACCCTATTTCACCCCCTTAGGGGATGAATTTCGAAAAATCGCTTGTTAGTGGATGTCCACGTCATTATAGGGATGCACTGTCAATATTTCAGCCCTATAGCTCCAGCGGTTTGGGTAAACCCCATTTCCCCCCCCCCCCCTTAGGAGATGAATTTCGAAAAAACGCTTTTTAGTGGATGTCCACATCATTATAAGGATGCACTGTCAAAATTTCAGCCCTATAGCTCCAGCGGTTTGGGCAAACCCCATTTCACTCCTTAGGGGATGAATTTCTAAAAGTCGCTTTAATAGTGGATGACCACGCCATTATAGGGATGCACTGTCGAAATTACAGCCCTATAGCTTTAGCGGTTTTGAAAAACCCCATTTCACCCCCTTAGGGGATGAATTTCGAAAAATCGTTTTTTGTGGATGTCCACGTCATTATAGGGATGCACTGTCAAAATTTCAGCCCTATAGCTCCAGCGGTTTTTAATTGACCCTATTTCACCCCTTAAGGGATGAATTTCGAAAAATCGCTTTTTAGTGGATGTCCACGTCATTAAATGGATGCACTGTCAAAATTCAGCCCTATAGCTCCAGCGGTTTTGAGTTGACCCTATTTCACTCCCTTAGGGGATAATTTCGAAAAATCGCTTTAATAGTGGAAGACCACGCCATTATAGGGATGCACTGTCAAAATTACAGCCCTGTAGCTTTAGCGGTTTGGGTAAACCCCTTTTTCACCCCCTTAGGGATGAATTTCGTAAATCACTTGTTAGTAGATGTCCACGTCATTATAGGGATGCACTGTCAATATTTCAGCCCTATAGCTCAGCGGTTTGGGTAAACCCCATTTCCCCCCCTCCCGCTTAGGGGATGAATTTCGAAAAATCGCTTTGTAGTGGATGTCCACATCATTATAGGGATGCACTGTCAAAATTTCAGCCCTATAGCTCCAGCGGTTTGGGTAACTCCATTTCACTCCCTTAGGGGATGAATTTCGAAAAATCGCTTTAATAGTGGAAGACCACGCCATTATAGGGATGCACTGTCAAATTACAGCCCTATAGCTTTAGCGTTTGGAAAAACCCATTTCACCCCCTTAGGGGATGAATTTCGAAAATCGCTTGTTAGTGATGTCCACGTCATTATAGGGATGCACTGTCAATATTTCAGCCCTATAGCTTTAGCGGTTTGGGTAAACCCCATTTCACTCCCTTAGGGGAGGAATTTCGAAAAATCGCTTTAATAGTGGATGACCACGCCATTATAGGGATGCACTGTCAAATTACAGCCCTATAGCTTTAGCGGTTTTGAAAAACCCCATTTCACCCCCTTAGGGGATGAATTTCGAAAAATCGTTTTTTGTGGATGTCCACGTCATTATAGGGATGCACTGTCAAAATTTCAGCCCTATAGCTCCAGCGGTTTTTAATTGACCCTATTTCACCCCCTTAGGGGATGAATTTCGAAAAATCGCTTTTTAGTTGGATGTCCACGTCATTAAAGGGATGCACTGTCAAAATTTCAGCCCTATAGCTCCAGCGGTTTTGAGTTGACCCTATTTCACTCCCTTAGGGGATGAATTTCGAAAAATCGCTTTAATAGTGGATGACCACGCCATTATAGGGATGCACTGTCAAAATTACAGCCCTATAGCTTTAGAGGTTTGGAAAACCCCATTTCACCCCCTTAGGGGATGAATTTCGAAAAATCGCTTGTTAGTGGATGTCCACGTCATTATAGGGATGCACTGTCAATATTTCAGCCCTATAGCTCCAGCGGTTTGGTAAACCCCATTCCCCCCCCCCTTAGGGGTTGAATTTCGAAAATATCGCTTTTAGTGGATGTCCACATCATTATAGGGATGCCCTGTCAAAATTTCAGCCCTATAGCTCCAGCGGTTTGGGTAAACCCCATTTCACTCCCTTAGGGGATGAATTTCGAAAAATTGCTTTATAGTGGAAGACCACGTAGTTATGTAAACCCCATTCCCCCCCCTTTAGGGATGAATTTCGAAAAATCGCTTTAATAGTGGATGACCACGCCATTATAGGGATGCACTGTCAAAATTACAGCCCTATAGCTTTAGCGGTTTGGAAAAACCCCATTTCACCCCCTTAGGGATGAATTTCGAAAAATCGCTTTTTAGTGGATGTCCACGTCATTATATGCATGCACTGTCAAAATTTCAGCCCTATAGCTCCAGCGGTTTTGAGTTGCCCCTATTTCACCCCCTTAGGGGATGAGTTTCGAAAATCGCTTTTTAGTGGATGTCCACGTCATTAAAGGGATGCACTGTCAAAATTTTAGCCTATAGCTCCAGCAGTTTTGAGTTGACCCTATTTCACTCCCTTAGGGATGAATTTCGAAAAATCGCTTTAATAGTGGAAGACCACGCCATTATAGGGATGCACTGTCAAAATTACAGCCCTGTAGCTTTAGCGGTTTGGTAAACCCTATTTCACCCCCTTAGGGGATGAATTTCGTAAAATCACTTGTTACTGGATGTCCACGTCATTATAGGGATGCACTGTCAATATTTCAGCCCTATAGCTCCAGCGGTTTGGGTAACCCCATTTCACTCCCTTAGGGGATGAATTTCGAAAAATCGCTTTGTAGTGGATGTCCACATCATTATAGGGATGCACTGTCAAAATTTCAGCCCTATAGCTCCAGCGGTTTGGGTAACCCCATTTCACTCCTTAGGGGATGAATTTCGAAAAATCGCTTTAATAGTGGAAGACCACGTAGTTATGTAAACCCCATTCCCCCCCTTTAGGGATGAATTTCGAAAAATCGCTTTTTAGTGGATGTCCACATCATTATAGGGCTGCACTGTCAAAATTTCAGCCCTATAGCTCCAGCGGTTTGGGTAAACCCCATTTCACTCCCTTAGGGGATGAATTTCGAAAAATCGCTTTAATAGTGGATGACCACGACATTATAGGGATGCACTGTCAAAATTACAGCCCTATAGCTTTAGCGGTTTGGAAAAACCCCATTTCACCCCCTTAGGGGATGAATTTCGAAAAATCGCTTTTTAGTGGATGTCCACGTCATTAAAGGGATGCACTGTCAAAATTTCAGCCCTATAGCTAAAGCGGTCTTGAGTTGACCCTATTTCACTCCCTTAGGGGATGAATTTCGAAAAATCGCTTTAATAGTGGCAGACCACGCCATTATAGGGATGCACTGTCAAAATTACAGCCCTATAGCTTTAGCGGTTTGGAAAAACCCCATTTCACCCCCTTAGGGGATGAATTTCGAAAAATCGCTTGTTAGTGGATATCCACGTCATTATAGGGATGCACTGTCAATATTTCAGCCCTATAGCTCCAGCGGTTTGGGTAAACCCCATTCCCCCCCCCCCCCCCCTTAGGGGATGAATTTCGAAAAATCGCTTTTTAGTGGATGTCCACATCATTATAGGGATGCACTGTCAAAATTTCAGCCCTATAGCTCCAGCGGTTTGGGTAAACCCCATTTCACTCCCTTAGGGGATGAATTTCGAAAAACTTCTTTAATAGTGGATGACCACGCCATTATAGGGATGCACTGTCAAAATTACAGCCCTATAGCTTTAGCGGTTTGGAAAAACCCCATTTCACCCCCTTAGGGGATGAATTTCGAAAAATCGCTTTTTAGTGGATGTCCACGTCATTATATGGATGCACTGTCAAAATTTCAGCCCTATAGCTCCAGCGGTTTTGAGTTGACCCTATTTCACCCCCTCAGGGGATGAGTTTCGAAAAATCGCTTTTTAGTGGATGTCCACGTCATTAAAGGGATGCACTGTCAAAATTTCAGCCCTATAGCTCCAGCAGTTTTGAGTTGACCCTATTTCACTCCCTTAGGGGATGAATTTCGAAAAATCGCTTTAATAGTGGAAGACCACGCCATTATAGGGATGCACTGTCAAAATTACAGCTCTATAGCTTTAGCGGTTTTGAGTTGACCCTATTTCACCCCCTTAGGGGATGAATTTCGAAAAATCGCTTGTTAGTGGATGTCCACGTCATTATAGGGATGCACTGTCAATATTTCAGCCCTATAGCTCCAGCGGTTTGGGTAAACCCCATTTCCCCCCCCCTTAGGAGATGAATTTCGAAAAATCGCTTTTTAGTGGATGTCCACATCATTATAAGGATGCACTGTCAAAATTTCAGCCCTATAGCTCCAGCGGTTTGGGCAAACCCCATTTCACTCCCTTAGGGGATGAATTTCGAAAAGTCGCTTTAATAGTGGATGACCACGCCATTATAGGGATGCACTGTCGAAATTACAGCCCTATAGCTTTAGCGGTTTGGAAAAACCCCATTTCACCCCCTTAGGGGATGAATTTCGAAAAATCGGTTTTTAGTGGATGTCCACGTCATTATAGGGATGCACTGTCAAAATTTCAGCCCTATAGCTCCAGCGGTTTTGAGTTGACCCTATTTCACACCCTTAGGGGATGAATTTCGAAAAATCGCTTTAATAGTGGAAGCCCACGCCATTATAGGGATGCACTGTCAAAATTACAGCCCTATAGCTTTAGCGGTTTGGGTAAACCCTATTTCACCCCCTTAGGGGATGAATTTCGAAAAATCCCTTTTTAGTGGATGTCCACATCATTATAGGGATGCACTGTCAAATTTCAGCCCTATAGCTCCAGCGGTTTGGGTAACCACATTTCACTCCCTTAGGGGATGAATTTCGAAAAATCGCTTTAATAGTGGAAGACCACGCCATTATAGGGATGCACTGTCAAAATTACAGCCCTATAGCTTTAGCGGTTTGGGTAAACCCTATTTCACCCCCTTAGGGGATGAATTTCGAAAAATCGCTTGTTAGTGGATGTCCACGTCATTATAGGGATGCACTGTCAATATTTCAGCCCTATAGCTCCAGCGGTTTGGGTAAACCCCATTTCACTCCCTTAGGGGATGAATTTCGAAAAGTCGCTTTAATAGTGGATGACCACGCCATTATAGGGATGCACTGTCAAAATTACAGCCCTATAGCTTTAGCGGTTTGGAAAAACCCCATTTCACCCCCTTAGGGGATGAATTTCGAAAAATCGCTTTTTAGTGGATGTCCACGTCATTATAGGGCTGCACTGTCAAAATTTCAGCCCTATAGCTCCAGCGGTTTTTAATTGACCCTATTTCACCCCCTTAGGGGATGAATTTCGAAAAATCGCTTTTTAGTGGATGTCCACATCATTATAGGGATGCACTGTCAAAATTTCAGCCCTATAGCTCCAGCGGTTTGGGTAAACCCCATTTCACTCCCTTAGGGGATGAATTTCGAAAAGTCGCTTTAATAGTGGATGACCACGCCATTATAGGGATGCACTGTCAAAATTACAGCCCTATAGCTTTAGCGGTTTGGAAAAACCCCATTTCACCCCCTTAGGGGATGAATTTCGAAAAATCGCTTTTTAGTGGATGTCCACGTCATTATAGGGATGCACTGTCAAAATTTCAGCCCTATAGCTCCAGCGGTTTTTAATTGACCCTATTTCACCCCCTTAGGGGATGAATTTCGAAAAATCGCTTTTTAGTGGATGTCCACGTCATTAAAGGGATGCACTGTTAAAATTTCAGCCCTATAGCTCCAGCGGTTTTGAGTTGACCCTATTTCACTCCCTTAGGGGATGAATTTCGAAAAATCGCTTTAATAGTGGAAGACCACGCCATTATAGGGATGGACTGTCAAAATTACAGCCCTATAGCTTTAGCGGTTTGGGTAAACCCTATTTCACCCCCTTAGGGGATGAATTTCGTAAAATCGCTTGTTAGTGGATGTCCACGTCATTATAGGGATGCACTGTCAATATTTCAGCCCTATAGCTCCAGCGGTTTGGGTAACCACATTTCACTCCCTTAGGGGATGAATTTCGAAAAATCGCTTTAATAGTGGAAGACCACGCCATTATAGGGATGCACTGTCAAAATTACAGCCCTATAGCTTTAGCGGTTTGGGTAAACCCTATTTCACCCCCTTAGGGGATGAATTTCGAAAAATCGCTTGTTAGTGGATGTCCACGTCATTATAGGGATGCACTGTCAATATTTCAGCCCTATAGCTCCAGTGGTTTGGGTAAACCCCATTCCCCCCCCCCTCCTTAGGGGATGAATTTCGAAAAATCGCTTTTTAGTGGATGTCCACATCATTATAGGGATGCACTGTCAAAATTTCAGCCCTATAGCTCCAGCGGTTTGGGTAAACCCCATTTCACTCCCTTAGGGGATGAATTTCGAAAAGTCGCTTTAATAGTGGATGACCACGCCATTATAGGGATGCACTGTCAAAATTACAGCCCTATAGCTTTAGCGGTTTGGAAAAACCCCATTTCACCCCCTTAGGGGATGAATTTCGAAAAATCGCTTTTTAGTGGATGTCCACGTCATTATAGGGATGCACTGTCAAAATTTCAGCCCTATAGCTCCAGCGGTTTTTAATTGACCCTATTTCACCCCCTTAGGGGATGAATTTCGTAAAATCACTTGTTAGTGGATGTCCACGTCATTATAGGGATGCACTGTCAATATTTCAGCCCTATAGCTCCAGCGGTTTGGGCAAACCCCATTTCCCCCCCCCCCGCTTAGGGGATGAATTTCGAAAAATCGCTTTGTAGTGGATGTCCACATCATTATAGGGATGCACTGTCAAAATTTCAGCCCTATAGCTCCAGCGGTTTGGGTAAACCCCATTTCACTCCCTTAGGGGATGAATTTCGAAAATCGCTTTAATAGTGGAAGACCACGCCATTATAGGGACGGACTGTCAAAATTACAGCCCTATAGCTGTAGCGGTTTGGGTAAACCCTATTTCACCCCCTTAGGGATGAATTTCGTAAAATCGCTTGTTAGTGGATGTCCACGTCATTATAGGGATGCACTGTCAATATTTCAGCCCTATAGCTCCAGCGGTTTGGGTAAACCCCATTCCCCCCCCCCCTCCTTAGGGGATGAATTTCGAAAAATCGCTTTTTAGTGGATGTCCCCATCATTATAGGGCTGCACTGTCAAAATTTCAGCCCTATAGCTCCAGCGGTTTGGGTAAACCCCATTTCACTCCCTTAGGGGATGAATTTCGAAAAATCGCTTTAATAGTGGATGACCACGCCATTATAGGGATGCACTGTCAAAATTACAGCCCTATAGCTTTAGCGGTTTGGAAAAACCCCATTTCACCCCCTTAGGGGATGAATTTCGAAAATCGCTTTTTAGTGGATGTCCACGTCATTAAAGGGATGCACTGTCAAAATTTCAGCCCTATAGCTCCAGCGGTTTTGAGTTGACCCTATTTCACTCCCTTAGGGATGAATTTCGAAAAATCGCTTTAATAGTGGATGACCACGCCAATTATAGGGATGCACTGTCAAAATTACAGCCCTATAGCTTTAGAGGTTTGGAAAAACCCCATTTCACCCCCTTAGGGGATGAATTTCGAAAAATCGCTTGTTAGTGGATGTCCACGTCATTATAGGGATGCACTGTCAATATTTCAGCCCTATAGCTCCAGCGGTTTGGGTAAACCCCATTCCCCCCCCCCCCCCCTTAGGGGTTGAATTTCGAAAAATCGCTTTTTAGTGGATGTCCACATCATTATAGGGATGCACTGTCAAAATTTCAGCCCTATAGCTCCAGCGGTTTGGGTAACCCCATTTCACTCCCTTAGGGGATGAATTTCGAAAAATCGCTTTAATAGTGGAAGACCACGCCATTATAGGGATGCACTGTCAAAATTACAGCCCTATAGCTTTAGCGGTTTGGAAAAACCCCATTTCACCCCCTTAGGGGATGAATTTCGAAAAATCGCTTGTTAGTGGATGTCCACGTCATTATAGGGATGCACTGTCAATATTTCAGCCCTATAGCTTTAGCGGTTTGGGTAAACCCCATTTCACTCCCTTAGGGGAGGAATTTCGAAAAATCGCTTTAATAGTGGATGACCACGCCATTATAGGGATGCACTGTCAAAATTACAGCCCTATAGCTTTAGCGGTTTTGAAAAACCCCATTTCACCCCCTTAGGGGATGAATTTCGAAAAATCGTTTTTTGTGGATGTCCACGTCATTATAGGGATGCACTGTCAAAATTTCAGCCCTATAGCTCCAGCGGTTTTTAATTGACCCTATTTCACCCCCTTAGGGGATGAATTTCGAAAAATCGCTTTTTAGTGGATGTCCACGTCATTAAAGGGATGCACTGTCAAAATTTCAGCCCTATAGCTCCAGCGGTTTTGAGTTGACCCTATTTCACTCCCTTAGGGGATGAATTTCGAAAAATCGCTTTAATAGTGGATGACCACGCCATTATAGGGATGCACTGTCAAAATTACAGCCCTATAGCTTTAGAGGTTTGGAAAAACCCCATTTCACCCCCTTAGGGGATGAATTTCGAAAAATCGCTTGTTAGTGGATGTCCACGTCATTATAGGGATGCACTGTCAATATTTCAGCCCTATAGCTCCAGCGGTTTGGGTAAACCCCATTCCCCCCCCCCCTTAGGGGTTGAATTTCGAAAAATATCGCTTTTTAGTGGATGTCCACATCATTATAGGGATGCACTGTCAAAATTTCAGCCCTATAGCTCCAGCGGTTTGGGTAAACCCCATTTCACTCCCTTAGGGGATGAATTTCGAAAAATTGCTTTAATAGTGGAAGACCACGTAGTTATGTAAACCCCATTCCCCCCCCCTTTAGGGGATGAATTTCGAAAAATCGCTTTAATAGTGGATGACCACGCCATTATAGGGATGCACTGTCAAAATTACAGCCCTATAGCTTTAGCGGTTTGGAAAAACCCCATTTCACCCCCTTAGGGGATGAATTTCGAAAAATCGCTTTTTAGTGGATGTCCACGTCATTATATGGATGCACTGTCAAAATTTCAGCCCTATAGCTCCAGCGGTTTTGAGTTGCCCCTATTTCACCCCCTTAGGGGATGAGTTTCGAAAAATCGCTTTTTAGTGGATGTCCACGTCATTAAAGGGATGCACTGTCAAAATTTTAGCCCTATAGCTCCAGCAGTTTTGAGTTGACCCTATTTCACTCCCTTAGGGGATGAATTTCGAAAAATCGCTTTAATAGTGGAAGACCACGCCATTATAGGGATGCACTGTCAAAATTACAGCCCTGTAGCTTTAGCGGTTTGGGTAAACCCTATTTCACCCCCTTAGGGGATGAATTTCGTAAAATCACTTGTTACTGGATGTCCACGTCATTATAGGGATGCACTGTCAATATTTCAGCCCTATAGCTCCAGCGGTTTGGGTAAACCCCATTCCCCCCCCCCCGCTTAGGGGATGAATTTCGAAAAATCGCTTTGTAGTGGATGTCCACATCATTATAGGGATGCACTGTCAAAATTTCAGCCCTATAGCTCCAGCGGTTTGGGTAACCCCATTTCACTCCCTTAGGGGATGAATTTCGAAAAATCGCTTTAATAGTGGAAGACCACGTAGTTATGTAAACCCCATTCCCCCCCCCTTTAGGGGATGAATTTCGAAAAATCGCTTTTTAGTGGATGTCCACATCATTATAGGGCTGCACTGTCAAAATTTCAGCCCTATAGCTCCAGCGGTTTGGGTAAACCCCATTTCACTCCCTTAGGGGATGAATTTCGAAAAATCGCTTTAATAGTGGATGACCACGACATTATAGGGATGCACTGTCAAAATTACAGCCCTATAGCTTTAGCGGTTTGGAAAAACCCCATTTCACCCCCTTAGGGGACGAATTTCGAAAAATCGCTTTTTAGTGGATGTCCACGTCATTAAAGGGATGCACTGTCAAAATTTCAGCCCTATAGCTAAAGCGGTCTTGAGTTGACCCTATTTCACTCCCTTAGGGGATGAATTTCGAAAAATCGCTTTAATAGTGGCAGACCACGCCATTATAGGGATGCACTGTCAAAATTACAGCCCTATAGCTTTAGCGGTTTGGAAAAACCCCATTTCACCCCCTTAGGGGATGAATTTCGAAAAATCGCTTGTTAGTGGATATCCACGTCATTATAGGGATGCACTGTCAATATTTCAGCCCTATAGCTCCAGCGGTTTGGGTAAACCCCATTCCCCCCCCCCCCCCTTAGGGGATGAATTTCGAAAAATCGCTTTTTAGTGGATGTCCACATCATTATAGGGATGCACTGTCAAAATTTCAGCCCTATAGCTCCAGCGGTTTGGGTAAACCCCATTTCACTCCCTTAGGGGATGAATTTCGAAAAACTTCTTTAATAGTGGATGACCACGCCATTATAGGGATGCACTGTCAAAATTACAGCCCTATAGCTTTAGCGGTTTGGAAAAACCCCATTTCACCCCCTTAGGGGATGAATTTCGAAAAATCGCTTTTTAGTGGATGTCCACGTCATTATATGGATGCACTGTCAAAATTTCAGCCCTATAGCTCCAGCGGTTTTGAGTTGACCCTATTTCACCCCCTCAGGGGATGAGTTTCGAAAAATCGCTTTTTAGTGGATGTCCACGTCATTAAAGGGATGCACTGTCAAAATTTCAGCCCTATAGCTCCAGCAGTTTTGAGTTGACCCTATTTCACTCCCTTAGGGGATGAATTTCGAAAAATCGCTTTAATAGTGGAAGACCACGCCATTATAGGGATGCACTGTCAAAATTACAGCTCTATAGCTTTAGCGGTTTTGAGTTGACCCTATTTCACCCCCTTAGGGGATGAATTTCGAAAAATCGCTTGTTAGTGGATGTCCACGTCATTATAGGGATGCACTGTCAATATTTCAGCCCTATAGCTCCAGCGGTTTGGGTAAACCCCATTTCCCCCCCCCCCCCTTAGGAGATGAATTTCGAAAAATCGCTTTTTAGTGGATGTCCACATCATTATAAGGATGCACTGTCAAAATTTCAGCCCTATAGCTCCAGCAGTTTGGGCAAACCCCATTTCACTCCCTTAGGGGATGAATTTCGAAAAGTCGCTTTAATAGTGGATGACCACGCCATTATAGGGATGCACTGTCAAAATTACAGCCCTATAGCTTTAGCGGTTTGGAAAAACCCCATTTCACCCCCTTAGGGGATGAATTTCGAAAAATCGGTTTTTAGTGGATGTCCACGTCATTATAGGGGATGAATTTCGAAAAATCGCTTTTTAGTGGATGTCCACGTCATTATAGGGATGCACTGTCAAAATTTCAGCCCTATAGCTCCAGCGGTTTTTAATTGACCCTATTTCACCCCCTTAGGGGATGAATTTCGAAAAATCGCTTTTTAGTGGATGTCCACGTCATTAAAGGGATGCACTGTCAAAATTTCAGCCCTATAGCTCCAGCGGTTTTGAGTTGACCCTATTTCACTCCCTTAGGGGATGAATTTCGAAAAATCGCTTTAATAGTGGAAGACCACGCCATTATAGGGATGCACTGTCAAAATTACAGCCCTATAGCTTTAGCGGTTTGGGTAAACCCTATTTCACCCCCTTAGGGGATGAATTTCGTAAAATCACTTGTTAGTGGATGTCCACGTCATTATAGGGATGCACTGTCAATATTTCAGCCCTATAGCTCCAGCGGTTTGGGCAAACCCCATTTCCCCCCCCCGCTTAGGGGATGAATTTCGAAAAATCGCTTTGTAGTGGATGTCCACATCATTATAGGGATGCACTGTCAAAATTTCAGCCCTATAGCTCCAGCGGTTTGGGTAAACCCCATTTCACTCCCTTAGGGGATGAATTTCGAAAAATCGCTTTAATAGTGGAAGACCACGCCATTATAGGGACGGACTGTCAAAATTACAGCCCTATAGCTGTAGCGGTTTGGGTAAACCCTATTTCACCCCCTTAGGGGATGAATTTCGTAAAATCGCTTGTTAGTGGATGTCCACGTCATTATAGGGATGCACTGTCAATATTTCAGCCCTATAGCTCCAGCGGTTTGGGTAAACCCCATTCCCCCCCCTCCTTAGGGGATGAATTTCGAAAAATCGCTTTTTAGTGGATGTCCCCATCATTATAGGGCTGCACTGTCAAAATTTCAGCCCTATAGCTCCAGCGGTTTGGGTAAACCCCATTTCACTCCCTTAGGGGATGAATTTCGAAAAATCGCTTTAATAGTGGATGACCACGCCATTATAGGGATGCACTGTCAAAATTACAGCCCTATAGCTTTAGCGGTTTGGAAAAACCCCATTTCACCCCCTTAGGGGATGAATTTCGAAAAATCGCTTTTTAGTGGATGTCCACGTCATTAAAGGGATGCACTGTCAAAATTTCAGCCCTATAGCTCCAGCGGTTTTGAGTTGACCCTATTTCACTCCCTTAGGGGATGAATTTCGAAAAATCGCTTTAATAGTGCATGACCACGCCAATTATAGGAATGCACTGTCAAAATTACAGCCCTATAGCTTTAGAGGTTTGGAAAAACCCCATTTCACCCCCTTAGGGGATGAATTTCGAAAAATCGCTTGTTAGTGGATGTCCACGTCATTATAGGGATGCACTGTCAATATTTCAGCCCTATAGCTCCAGCGGTTTGGGTAAACCCCATTCCCCCCCCCCTTAGGGGTTGAATTTAGAAAAATCGCTTTTTAGTGGATGTCCACATCATTATAGGGATGCACTGTCAAAATTTCAGCCCTATAGCTCCAGCGGTTTGGGTAAACCCCATTTCACTCCCTTAGGGGATGAATTTCGAAAAGTCGCTTTAATAGTGGATGACCACGCCATTATAGGGATGCACTGTCAAAATTACAGCCCTATAGCTTTAGCGGTTTGGAAAATCCCCATTTCACCCCCTTAGGGGATGAATTTCGAAAAATCGCTTTTTAGTGGATGTCCACGTCATTATATGGATGCACTGTCAAAATTTCAGCCCTATAGCTCCAGCGGTTTTGAGTTGCCCCTATTTCACCCCCTTAGGGGATGAGTTTCGAAAAATCGCTTTTTAGTGGATGTCCACGTCATTAAAGGGATGCACTGTCAAAATTTTAGCCCTATAGCTCCAGCAGTTTTGAGTTGACCCTATTTCACTCCCTTAGGGGATGAATTTCGAAAAACCGCTTTAATAGTGGAAGACCACGCCATTATAGGGATGCACTGTCAAAATTACAGCCCTATAGCTTTAGCGGTTTTGAGTTGACCCTATTTCACCCCCTTAGGGGATGAATTTCGAAAAATCGCTTGTTAGTGGATGTCCACGTCATTATAGGGATGCACTGTCAATATGTCAGCCCTATAGCTCCAGCGGTTTGGGTAAACCCCATTTCCCCCCCCCCCCCTTAGGAGATGAATTTCGAAAAAACGCTTTTTAGTGGATGTCCACATCATTATAAGGATGCACTGTCAAAATTTCAGCCCTATAGCTCCAGCGGTTTGGGCAAACCCCATTTCACTCCCTTAGGGGATGAATTTCTAAAAGTCGCTTTAATAGTGGATGACCACGCCATTATAGGGATGCACTGTCGAAATTACAGCCCTATAGCTTTAGCGGTTTTGAAAAACCCCATTTCACCCCCTTAGGGGATGAATTTCGAAAAATCGTTTTTTGTGGATGTCCACGTCATTATAGGGATGCACTGTCAAAATTTCAGCCCTATAGCTCCAGCGGTTTTTAATTGACCCTATTTCACCCCCTTAGGGGATGAATTTCGAAAAATCGCTTTTTAGTGGATGTCCACGTCATTAAATGGATGCACTGTCAAAATTTCAGCCCTATAGCTCCAGCGGTTTTGAGTTGACCCTATTTCACTCCCTTAGGGGATGAATTTCGAAAAATCGCTTTAATAGTGGAAGACCACGCCATTATAGGGATGCACTGTCAAAATTACAGCCCTGTAGCTTTAGCGGTTTGGGTAAACCCTATTTCACCCCCTTAGGGGATGAATTTCGTAAAATCACTTGTTAGTAGATGTCCACGTCATTATAGGGATGCACTGTCAATATTTCAGCCCTATAGCTCCAGCGGTTTGGGTAAACCCCATTTCCCCCCCTCCCGCTTAGAGGATGAATTTCGAAAAATCGCTTTAATAGTGGAAGACCACGCCATTATAGGGATGCACTGTCAAAATTACAGCCCTATAGCTTTAGCGGTTTGGAAAAACCCCATTTCACCCCCTTAGGGGATGAATTTCGAAAAATCGCTTGTTAGTGGATGTCCACGTCATTATAGGGATGCACTGTCAATATTTCAGCCCTATAGCTTTAGCGGTTTGGGTAAACCCCTTTTCACTCCCTTAGGGGAGGAATTTCGAAAAATCGCTTTAATAGTGGATGACCACGCCATTATAGGGATGCACTGTCAAAATTACAGCCCTATAGCTTTAGCGGTTTGGAAAAACCCCATTTCACCCCCTTAGGGGATGAATTTCGAAAAATCGCTTTTTAGTGGATGTCCACGTCATTATATGGATGCACTGTCAAAATTTCAGCCCTATAGCTCCAGCGGTTTTGAGTTGCCCCTATTTCACCCCCTTAGGGGATGAGTTTCGAAAAATCGCTTTTTAGTGGATGTCCACGTCATTAAAGGGATGCACTGTCAAAATTTTAGCCCTATAGCTCCAGCAGTTTTGAGTTGACCCTATTTCACTCCCTTAGGGGATGAATTTCGAAAAATCGCTTTAATAGTGGAAGACCACGCCATTATAGGGATGCACTGTCAAAATTACAGCCCTGTAGCTTTAGCGGTTTGGGTAAACCCTATTTCACCCCCTTAGGGGATGAATTTCGTAAAATCACTTGTTACTGGATGTCCACGTCATTATAGGGATGCACTGTCAATATTTCAGCCCTATAGCTCCAGCGGTTTGGGTAAACCCCATTTCCCCCCCCCCCCCTTAGGGGATGAATTTCGAAAAATCGCTTTGTAGTGGATGTCCACATCATTATAGGGATGCACTGTCAAAATTTCAGCCCTATAGCTCCAGCGGTTTGGGTAACCCCATTTCACTCCCTTAGGGGATGAATTTCGAAAAATCGCTTTAATAGTGGAAGACCACGTAGTTATGTAAACCCCATTCCCCCCCCCCTTTAGGGGATGAATTTCGAAAAATCGCTTTTTAGTGGATGTCCACATCATTATAGGGCTGCACTGTCAAAATTTCAGCCCTATAGCTCCAGCGGTTTGGGTAAACCCCATTTCACTCCCTTAGGGGATGAATTTCGAAAAATCGTTTTAATAGTGGATGACCACGCCATTATAGGGATGCACTGTCAAAATTACAGCCCTATAGCTTTAGCGGTTTGGAAAAACCCCATTTCACCCCCTTAGGGGATGAATTTCGAAAAATCGCTTTTTAGTGGATGTCCACGTCATTAAAGGGATGCACTGTCAAAATTTCAGCCCTATAGCTAAAGCGGTCTTGAGTTGACCCTATTTCACTCCCTTAGGGGATGAATTTCGAAAAATCGCTTTAATAGTGGCAGACCACGCCATTATAGGGATGCACTGTCAAAATTACAGCCCTATAGCTTTAGCGGTTTGGAAAAACCCCATTTCACCCCCTTAGGGGATGAATTTCGAAAAATCGCTTGTTAGTGGATATCCACGTCATTATAGGGATGCACTGTCAATATTTCAGCCCTATAGCTCCAGCGGTTTGGGTAAACCCCATTCCCCCCCCTCCCCCTTAGGGGATGAATTTCGAAAAATCGCTTTTTAGTGGATGTCCACATCATTATAGGGATGCACTGTCAAAATTTCAGCCCTATAGCTCCAGCGGTTTGGGTAAACCCCATTTCACTCCCTTAGGGGATGAATTTCGAAAAACTTCTTTAATAGTGGATGACCACGCCATTATAGGGATGCACTGTCAAAATTACAGCCCTATAGCTTTAGCGGTTTGGAAAAACCCCATTTCACCCCCTTAGGGGATGAATTTCGAAAAATCGCTTTTTAGTGGATGTCCACGTCATTATATGGATGCACTGTCAAAATTTCAGCCCTATAGCTCCAGCGGTTTTGAGTTGACCCTATTTCACCCCCTCAGGGGATGAGTTTCGAAAAATCGCTTTTTAGTGGATGTCCACGTCATTAAAGGGATGCACTGTCAAAATTTCAGCCCTATAGCTCCAGCGGTTTTTAATTGACCCTATTTCACCCCCTTAGGGGATGAATTTCGAAAAATCGCTTTTTAGTGGATGTCCACGCCATTATAGGGATGCACTGTCAAAATTACAGCTCTATAGCTTTAGCGGTTTTGAGTTGACCCTATTTCACCCCCTTAGGGGATGAATTTCGAAAAATCGCTTGTTAGTGGATGTCCACGTCATTATAGGGATGCACTGTCAATATTTCAGCCCTATAGCTCCAGCGGTTTGGGTAAACCCCATTTCCCCCCCCCCCCCCCTTAGGAGATGAATTTCGAAAAATCGCTTTTTAGTGGATGTCCACATCATTATAAGGATGCACTGTCAAAATTTCAGCCCTATAGCTCCAGCGGTTTGGGCAAACCCCATTTCACTCGCTTAGGGGATGAATTTCGAAAAGTCGCTTTAATAGTGGATGACCACGCCATTATAGGGATGCACTGTCAAAATTACAGCCCTATAGCTTTAGCGGTTTGGAAAAACCCCATTTCACCCCCTTAGGGGATGAATTTCGAAAAATCGGTTTTTAGTGGATGTCCACGTCATTATAGGGATGCACTGTCAAAATTTCAGCCCTATAGCTCCAGCGGTTTTGAGTTGACCCTATTTCACACCCTTAGGGGATGAATTTAGAAAAATCGCTTTAATAGTGGAAGCCCACGCCATTATAGGGATGCACTGTCAAAATTACAGCCCTATAGCTTTAGCGGTTTGGGTAAACCCTATTTCACCCCCTTAGGGGATGAATTTCGAAAAATCCCTTTTTAGTGGATGTCCACATCATTATAGGGATGCACTGTCAAAATTTCAGCCCTATAGCTCCAGCGGTTTGGGTAACCACATTTCACTCCCTTAGGGGATGAATTTCGAAAAATCGCTTTAATAGTGGAAGACCACGCCATTATAGGGATGCACTGTCAAAATTACAGCCCTATAGCTTTAGCGGTTTGGGTAAACCCTATTTCACCCCCTTAGGGGAATGAATTTCGAAAAATCGCTTGTTAGTGGATGTCCACGTCATTATAGGGATGCACTGTCAATATTTCAGCCCTATAGCTCCAGCGGTTTGGGTAAACCCCATTTCACTCCCTTAGGGGATGAATTTCGAAAAGTCGCTTTAATAGTGGATGACCACGCCATTATAGGGATGCACTGTCAAAATTACAGCCCTATAGCTTTAGCGGTTTGGAAAAACCCCATTTCACCCCCTTAGGGGATGAATTTCGAAAAATCGCTTTTTAGTGGATGTCCACGTCATTATAGGGATGCACTGTCAAAATTTCAGCCCTATAGCCCCAGCGGTTTTTAATTGACCCTATTTCACCCCCTTAGGGGATGAATTTCGAAAAATCGCTTTTTAGTGGATGTCCACATCATTATAGGGATGCACTGTCAAAATTTCAGCCCTATAGCTCCAGCGGTTTGGGTAAACCCCATTTCACTCCCTTAGGGGATGAATTTCGAAAAGTCGCTTTAATAGTGGATGTCCACGTCATTAAAGGGATGCACTGTCAAAATTTCAGCCCTATAGCTTTAGCGGTTTTGAGTTGACCCTATTTCACTCCCTTAGGGGATGAATTTCGAAAAATCGCTTTAATAGTGGATGACCACGCTATTATAGGGATGCACTGTCAAAATTACAGCCCTATAGCTTTAGAGGTTTGGAAAAACCCCATTTCACCCCCTTAGGGGATGAATTTCGAAAAATCGCTTGTTAGTGGATGTCCACGTCATTATAGGGATGCACTGTCAATATTTCAGCCCTATAGCTCCAGCGGTTTGGGTAAACCCCATTCCCCCCCCCCCCTTAGGGGTTGAATTTCGAAAAATCGCTTTTTAGTGGATGTCCACATCATTATAGGGATGCACTGTCAAAATTTCAGCCCTATAGCTCCAGCGGTTTGGGTAAACCCCATTTCACTCCCTTAGGGGATGAATTTCGAAAAATTGCTTTAATAGTGGAAGACCACGTAGTTATGTAAACCCCATTCCCCCCCCCCCTTTAGGGGATGAATTTCGAAAAATCGCTTTAATAGTGGATGACCACGCCATTATAGGGATGCACTGTGAAAATTACAGCCCTATAGCTTTAGCGGTTTGGAAAAACCCCATTTCACCCCCTTAGGGGATGAATTTCGAAAAATCGCTTTTTAGTGGATGTCCACGTCATTATATGGATGCACTGTCAAAATTTCAGCCCTATAGCTCCAGCGGTTTTGAGTTGCCCCTATTTCACCCCCTTAGGGGATGAGTTTCGAAAAATCGCTTTTTAGTGGATGTCCACGTCATTAAAGGGATGCACTGTCAAAATTTTAGCCCTATAGCTCCAGCAGTTTTGAGTTGACCCTATTTCACTCCCTTAGGGGATGAATTTCGAAAAATCGCTTTAATAGTGGAAGACCACGCCATTATAGGGATGCACTGTCAAAATTACAGCCCTGTAGCTTTAGCGGTTTGGGTAAACCCTATTTCACCCCCTTAGGGGATGAATTTCGTAAAATCACTTGTTACTGGATGTCCACGTCATTATAGGGATGCACTGTCAATATTTCAGCCCTATAGCTCCAGCGGTTTGGGTAAACCCCATTTCCCCCCCCCCGCTTAGGGGATGAATTTCGAAAAATCGCTTTGTAGTGGATGTCCACATCATTATAGGGATGCACTGTCAAAATTTCAGCCCTATAGCTCCAGCGGTTTGGGTAACCCCATTTCACTCCCTTAGGGGATGAATTTCGAAAAATCGCTTTAATAGTGGAAGACCACGTAGTTATGTAAACCCCATTCCCCCCCCCTTTAGGGGATGAATTTCGAAAAATCGCTTTTTAGTGGATGTCCACATCATTATAGGGCTGCACTGTCAAAATTTCAGCCCTATAGCTCCAGCGGTTTGGGTAAACCCCATTTCACTCCCTTAGGGGATGAATTTCGAAAAATCGCTTTAATAGTGGATGACCACGCCATTATAGGGATGCACTGTCAAAATTACAGCCCTATAGCTTTAGCGGTTTGGAAAAACCCCATTTCACCCCCTTAGGGGATGAATTTCGAAAAATTGCTTTTTAGTGGATGTCCACGTCATTAAAGGGATGCACTGTCAAAATTTCATCCCTATAGCTAAAGCGGTCTTGAGTTGACCCTATTTCACTCCCTTAGGGGATGAATTTCGAAAAATCGCTTTAATAGTGGCAGACCACGCCATTATAGGGATGCACTGTCAAAATTACAGCCCTATAGCTTTAGCGGTTTGGAAAAACCCCATTTCACCCCCTTAGGGGATGAATTTCGAAAAATCGCTTGTTAGTGGATATCCACGTCATTATAGGGATGCACTGTCAATATTTCAGCCCTATAGCTCCAGCGGTTTGGGTAAACCCCATTCCCCCCCCCCCCCCTTAGGGGATGAATTTCGAAAAATCGCTTTTTAGTGGATGTCCACATCATTATAGGGATGCACTGTCAAAATTTCAGCCCTATAGCTCCAGCGGTTTGGGTAAACCCCATTTCACTCCCTTAGGGGATGAATTTCGAAAAACTTCTTTAATAGTGGATGACCACGCCATTATAGGGATGCACTGTCAAAATTACAGCCCTATAGCTTTAGCGGTTTGGAAAAACCCCATTTCACCCCCTTAGGGGATGAATTTCGAAAAATCGCTTTTTAGTGGATGTCCACGTCATTATATGGATGCACTGTCAAAATTTCAGCCCTATAGCTCCAGCGGTTTTGAGTTGACCCTATTTCACCCCCTCAGGGGATGAGTTTCGAAAAATCGCTTTTTAGTGGATGTCCACGTCATTAAAGGGATGCACTGTCAAAATTTCAGCCCTATAGCTCCAGCGGTTTTTAATTGACCCTATTTCACCCCCTTAGGGGATGAATTTCGAAAAATCGCTTTTTAGTGGATGTCCACGCCATTATAGGGATGCACTGTCAAAATTACAGCTCTATAGCTTTAGCGGTTTTGAGTTGACCCTATTTCACCCCCTTAGGGGATGAATTTCGAAAAATCGCTTGTTAGTGGATGTCCACGTCATTATAGGGATGCACTGTCAATATTTCAGCCCTATAGCTCCAGCGGTTTGGGTAAACCCCATTTCCCCCCCCCCCCCTTAGGAGATGAATTTCGAAAAATCGCTTTTTAGTGGATGTCCACGCCATTATAGGGATGCACTGTCAAAATTACAGCTCTATAGCTTTAGCGGTTTTGAGTTGACCCTATTTCACCCCCTTAGGGGATGAATTTCGAAAAATCGCTTGTTAGTGGATGTCCACGTCATTATAGGGATGCACTGTCAATATTTCAGCCCTATAGCTCCAGCGGTTTGGGTAAACCCCATTTCCCCCCCCCCTTAGGGGATGAATTTCGAAAAATCGCTTGTTAGTGGATGTCCACGTCATTATAGTGATGCACTGTCAATATTTCAGCCCTATAGCTCCAGCGGTTTGGGTAAACCCCATTTCACTCCCTTAGGGGATGAATTTCGAAAAGTCGCTTTAATAGTGGATGACCACGCCATTATAGGGATGCACTGTCAAAATTACAGCCCTATAGCTTTAGCGGTTTGGAAAAACCCCATTTCACCCCCTTAGGGGATGAATTTCGAAAAATCGCTTTTTAGTGGATGTCCACGTCATTATAGGGATGCACTGTCAAAATTTCAGCCCTATAGCCCCAGCGGTTTTTAATTGACCCTATTTCACCCCCTTAGGGGATGAATTTCGAAAAATCGCTTTTTAGTGGATGTCCACATCATTATAGGGATGCACTGTCAAAATTTCAGCCCTATAGCTCCAGCGGTTTGGGTAAACCCCATTTCACTCCCTTAGGGGATGAATTTCGAAAAGTCGCTTTAATAGTGGATGACCACGCCATTATAGGGATGCACTGTCAAAATTACAGCCCTATAGCTTTAGCGGTTTGGAAAAACCCCATTTCACCCCCTTAGGGGATGAATTTCGAAAAATCGCTTTTTAGTGGATGTCCACGTCATTATAGGGATGCACTGTCAAAATTTCAGCCCTATAGCTCCAGCGGTTTTTAATTGACCCTATTTCACCCCCTTAGGGGATGAATTTCGAAAAATCGCTTTTTAGTGGATGTCCACGTCATTAAAGGGATGCACTGTTAAAATTTCAGCCCTATAGCTCCAGCGGTTTTGAGTTGACCCTATTTCACTCCCTTAGGGGATGAATTTCGAAAAATCGCTTTAATAGTGGAAGACCACGCCATTATAGGGATGGACTGTCAAAATTACAGCCCTATAGCTTTAGCGGTTTGGGTAAACCCTATTTCACCCCCTTAGGGGATGAATTTCGTAAAATCGCTTGTTAGTGGATGTCCACGTCATTATAGGGATGCACTGTCAATATTTCAGCCCTATAGCTCCAGCGGTTTGGGTAACCACATTTCACTCCCTTAGGGGATGAATTTCGAAAAATCGCTTTAATAGTGGAAGGCCACGCCATTATAGGGATGCACTGTCAAAATTACAGCCCTATAGCTTTAGCGGTTTGGGTAAACCCTATTTCACCCCCTTAGGGGATGAATTTCGAAAAATCGCTTGTTAGTGGATGTCCACATCATTATAGGGATGCACTGTCAATATTTCAGCCCTATAGCTCCAGTGGTTTGGGTAAACCCCATTCCCCCCCCTCCTTAGGGGATGAATTTCGAAAAATCGCTTTTTAGTGGATGTCCACATCATTATAGGGATGCACTGTCAAAATTTCAGCCCTATAGCTCCAGCGGTTTGGGTAAACCCCATTTCACTCCCTTAGGGGATGAATTTCGAAAAGTCGCTTTAATAGTGGATGACCACGCCATTATAGGGATGCACTGTCAAAATTACAGCCCTATAGCTTTAGCGGTTTGGAAAAACCCCATTTCACCCCCTTAGGGGATGAATTTCGAAAAATCGCTTTTTAGTGGATGTCCACGTCATTATAGGGATGCACTGTCAAAATTTCAGCCCTATAGCTCCAGCGGTTTTTAATTGACCCTATTTCACCCCCTTAGGGGATGAATTTCGAAAAATCGCTTTTTAGTGGATGTCCACGTCATTAAAGGGATGCACTGTCAAAATTTCAGCCCTATAGCTCCAGCGGTTTTGAGTTGACCCTATTTCACTCCCTTAGGGGATGAATTTCGAAAAATCGCTTTAATAGTGGAAGACCACGCCATTATAGGGATGCACTGTCAAAATTACAGCCCTATAGCTTTAGCGGTTTGGGTAAACCCTATTTCACCCCCTTAGGGGATGAATTTCGTAAAATCACTTGTTAGTGGATGTCCACGTCATTATAGGGATGCACTGTCAATATTTCAGCCCTATAGCTCCAGCGGTTTGGGCAAACCCCATTTCCCCCCCCCCCGCTTAGGGGATGAATTTCGAAAAATCGCTTTGTAGTGGATGTCCACATCATTATAGGGATGCACTGTCACAATTTCAGCCCTATAGCTCCAGCGGTTTGGGTAAACCCCATTTCACTCCCTTAGGGGATGAATTTCGAAAAATCGCTTTAATAGTGGAAGACCACGCCATTATAGGGACGGACTGTCAAAATTACAGCCCTATAGCTGTAGCGGTTTGGGTAAACCCTATTTCACCCCCTTAGGGGATGAATTTCGTAAAATCGCTTGTTAGTGGATGTCCACGTCATTATAGGGATGCACTGTCAATATTTCAGCCCTATAGCTCCAGCGGTTTGGGTAAACCCCATTCCCCCCCCCCCCTTAGGGGATGAATTTCGAAGAATCACGTCTTAGCGGATGTCACGTCATTATATATATATATATATATATATATATATATACAGTAGTTTTCATTTATAGCGACCTCCTTTATAACGACATTTCGTTTATAACGTCGAAATCGTGAAGTAAAAAATGGTTCTTAATCTATTTCAATAGAAAAATATTTGCTTATAACGTCTTTGGATTTTACGACGAATTCGTTTAAAACGACGTATTTGAGGGTCATTGAAAGTAAAAATTTTCGTTATAACACCGTTATTGCGGTTCTAAATTTCTAGGAATCACCAGAATTTATTTTGATATTTGTCCGGGCTAGCAAGTTTTGAAAAGCATAAATTTTGTGAGCGCGTACATACGTATTTTTAGTTGAAAGTGCTAAAAGTGATTTTTCAATTTTTAATATTATTTTCATAAAATCTTTTTGTTTTTTATATAATAATGGCCGGGGTATCATCAGTGAAAAAACGTTAGGCTTTTACTGTTGAAGAAAAAGCAGGGATAATATGGAGACTAGAAACTGGTACTCCAAATTCAGTTTTGGCTAAAGAATTTGGGGTCTCACATTCTACAATAAGTACAATATGGAAAAACAGGAATACGACTCAGAAAAGTTTTGAGTGTGATGGTCTTAAACGAAAAAAAATTCGTTCTTCGCAATATTGTGATATAGAAGAAGCGTTAGTGAAGTGGTTTAAAATTCAAAGAAGTCAAAATGTAGCAATAACTGGATCAATGCTACAATTGAAAGCTAACGAGATTGGGAAACTTTTTGGTAAAGATTTTCATTGTACCGAAAGTTGGGTTTATCGTTTTCGGATAAGGCACAATATTGTTTTAGGAAAAATTTGCGGAGAAGCTAAATGTGTTGAGCAAGGAATTTGTGATGAATGGATGGCATCAGTGTGGCCAAAACTTCGATAAGGGTACCAGGACCACGAAATTTTTAATATGGATGAAGCTGGGCTATTTTATAAGTTAACACCTGATAAAACTTTAAAATTTAAAGGGGAAAAATGTATCGGAGGCAAACTTTCAAAAGAAAGAATAACTGTGGCGGTGACGGCTAATATGGATGGTTCGGAAAAAAGAAACTTGCTGGTAATTGGAAAGTCTAAATCACCCAGATGTTTAAAAAATGTGAAGTCTCTGCCTGTTGACTATGCAGGAAATAAAACAGCATGGATGACCTCAGAAATTTTTCAGGGGTTTCTGCAAAAGTGGGATATGGAACTTAAGAAAAAAAATAAAAAAATCGTACTTCTTGTCGATAACTGTCCATCTCATCCCCATATCGATAATCTTCGTTCAATAAAATTAGCCTTTTTACCGCCTAATACAACATCTGTATTGCAACCAATGGATCAGGGAGTAATTAGAAGCCTTAATGCCATTACCGAAGAAATATAATGTTAAAAATCATCCGCAATGCAGAAAAAAATCAAACAAGTAAGATATCCTTGCTGGAAGGAATAGAAATGGTAGCCACAGCTTGGAATCGAGTCAGTTCTCAAACAATTGTTAACTGCTTTAAACATTCAGGACTACTGCCGTCAGAAGAATGCAGAAATTTGTCGGTATCGGAAGGATTTGAAGAAGAAGATGATATCCCGCTCTCAGAATGGGTAAAACAATTGGTACTGCAGACATTGCCAATAATTTAGAAAACTGGGAAGAATTCGTAGCTATTGATGACAATCTTATAACAACTGAAGAGCCTACTTTAGAAGAAATAGTGAAAACTGCTCAAATAAGTTCAAATTCAAATAAAGATGAAAACGAAGATGACGACAGTGTGGATTTTCAGCCTCCTGCTATAGCAGAAGCATTAGATGCGCTGGATGTTTTAAAAAAGTATGTCCAATTTAATGATTCTTCAAAGCATCTGCAAGATTCTGTCTTAAAAATAGAAAAAGAATTGGAAATAATATATATTCACAATAAACAAAACAAACAAACAAGTATTACTAAATATTTTCCTAAAGCTTAGTTTTTGTATTTAAAATTCGATAAATATGTATTAATAAATCAATTTTGTTACTTCAAATAAATGTGTGTTGAGCTTATAATTTACCTTTCTCTTCATTTGCTTAAAACGACATTCGGTTATAACGTCGTAGTTGATCTGATTTCTTCACGGTCGCTATAAACGAATTCTACTGTATATATATATATATATATATATATGTGTGTGTGTGTGTGTGTGTGTGTGTGTGTTTGTGTGTGTGTGTGTGTGTGTGTGTGTGTGTGTGTGTGTGTGTGTGTGTGTGTGTGCGGGTGTGTGTCTGTGCGTATGTATGTGTACATTTTTTTGCTTTTTTTATTTCGATAGCGAATCAACTATAGCATCGACTACTGAGGTGCAAACTGTAACATCAAGGGAAAAGCCAAATGCACAAAGATGTAGAGAATATCGTAAGAGAAAGATGTTACAAAATACAATTGTACAACACATAACTGCAGAGAGATCACATTCCTTCACTAATTAATCGAAAGGAACTTCGTTCCATCCGGGTGTCCCTTGACACCTTTGCTTTTTTTTCTGTCCATACAAGAGAGGGCCACCCTAATGTATATGTCATCAAGAGAAGTGACATTTTAGGGTTTGACGAACGTTCGTTATGTTTGTTCGCCTATTTACGTGGGTGCAAGAAATTATGAAGCAATCACAAATGAATATTAAATAAAGTGAATTTCGAGTCATTCATTTCTTCGAGATTATAGGGATGCACTGTCAAAATTTCAGCCTTTCAGCTTCAGAGGTTTGGGTTAACCCCATTTCATCCCCTTAGGGGGTGAATTTCGAGTAATCGCCTCCTAGTGTATGTCCACGTCATTATAGGGATGCACTGTCCAAATTTCAGCCCTACAGCTCCAGTAGTATGGTTACCCCATTTCACCCTTTCCGGGATGAATTTCGAAAAATCGCTTCTTAGTGGATGTACACGTCATTATTCAGTGTCAAAATTTCACAAAATTGTACACTGTCAAAATTTCAGCCCTATAGCTCCAGCGGTTTGGGTAAACCCCATTTCACCCCCTTAGGGGATGAATTTCGAAAAATCTCTTTATAGTGGATGTCCACGCTATTATAGGGATGCACTGTCAAAATTTCAGCCCTATAACTATAGCGATTTAGATAAACCCCATTTCAACCCCTTAGGGGATGAACTTCGAAAAATCGCTTTTTAGTGGATGTCTACGTCATTACAGGGATGCACTGTCAAAATTTAGCCCTGTAGTTCCAGCGGTTTTGGGTTGACCCCATTTCACCCCCTTAGGGGATGAATTTCGAAAAGTCGCTTCTTAGTGGATGTCCACGTTATTAAAGTTATACACTGTCATAATTTCAGCCCTATAGCTCCAGCGGTTTGGGTAAACCCCATTTCACCCCCTTAGGGGATGAATTTCGAAAAATCTCTTTATAGTGGATGTCCACGCTATTATAGGGATGCACTGTCAAAATTTCAGCCCTATAACTATAGCGATTTAGATAAACCCCATTTCAACCCCTTAGGGGATGAACTTCGAAAAAGCGCTTTTTAGTGGATGTCTACGTCATTACAGGGATGCACTGTCAAAATTTAGCCCTGTAGTTCCAGCGGTTTTGGGTTGACCCCATTTCACCCCCTTAGGGGATGAATTTTGAAAAATCGGTTGACCCCATTTCACCCCTTAGGGGATGAATTTCGAAAAATCGCTTCTTAGTGGATGTCCACGTTATTAAAGTTATGCACTGTCATAATTTCAGCCCTATAGCTCCAGCGGTTTGGGTAAACCCCATTTCACCCCCTTAGGGGATGAATTTCGAAAAATCGCTTTATAGTGTATGCCCTCGCCATTATAGGGATGCACTGTCAAAATTTCAGCCATATAACTTTAGAGGTGTAGATAAACCTTATTTCAACCCCTTAAGGGATGAATTTCGAAAAATCGCGTCTTAGTGGATGTCCACGTCATTATAGAGATGCACTGTCAAAATTTCAGCCTTATAGCTACAGCGGTTTTGAGTTGACCCCATTTCACCCCCTTAGGGGATGAATTTCGAAAAATCGCTAGGGATGAACTGTCAAAATTTCAGCTCTTTACCTCTAACTGACAGAAAATGCACAACTTCTGTCAGTCAGTTACTTTTTATGCAATAGAAAAAAAAAGTTCTACGATATACATTAGCGGAGATATCAGGCGTAGAGCGTAAAAAATGGTTAAAAATCGTACTAATTAATTAATTAAAAAAAAAACTAAACAAAATAGCGAAAAACGGAAACTTACTTCCACCTTCTGGGGTATTCATGCATCTAGAAAAAAATCAGATTTCTATATCTTCTAGTTTGGCTACAATGCGTGACGGTACGCACAAGCAGACACACAGATACACAGACACACTTTCTTTTATTATTTATTAATATAGATATGTCAGTGCACACACCGTAGAGTTTAGGTATATCAAGCTAGATGGCCAAAGAGTCGTGCCAAATACATGTGTGCGTCTATATTTTTGTCGCTAATTTGTTGCTAATTTGGTACGTCAAAAATAATTTTGTTGCTCATCTCATTGTTTAAATAATGCTGAAAATGCTAGCTTGATATCAAGCCGGGTATCTTTCAACCTATCGTACGTGTCAGACTTGCCTAAAAAGATCAAATTTTTCTACAACAACTGGAAATTCCGGGATGAACCGTGATTTTCTGAAACTGTAGGGTAGGAAACAATTTCTCATCATAAAAGTGCTGATCTAATATGAAAAATTAGTGATGTTTTTAAAGGGTAACGTAATTTGTGCACCATTTTTAAAGAGTGAGCTCGCTTTCTTGTCCGGCTACTTCCGGTTATCCGATTATGCAATCACGGTATGATATACCGTTAGATCCATGGCAGCCGTCTCAAGAGGGCGGATTACTGTTTTCAAATTTTGCAATCGAATTTTCAAAAAATTCCGGTCATCCTATCATTCTGAAAATTTGCATACAGATTTAGCTTCGCGAACGGGGCGAACAGCTAACAATGACTTTGGAAGGTGGTGACATTCGATTTATTCTATTAAAATCCGAGAAGATTCACTGCCGACAAACACCTTGTTGGATACTTGGTCACAGCGCCTAAAAAGAAATCAAAACAAAGCACCAAGAAAATACATATCAACAAGAAACTACTTATCTGATGGCAACCGGAAGACGTTCCACCCAGGAAGAGACATCTAATGTAGATATAGCTAAAAAGAAAAACATAATTAGAATTTTAATGAATTTAGAGACAGTAAAATAGGTTAATAAAGTAAGGTTAGATTTAGGAATTTACTTAATCGTAGGAAAGGAATTAGTTGTAGGACAGGATAGTTATATATGTAATATTTGGATAGACAACATGAAACATTGTTTACTTACCTAGTACATTCAGAATAACATTAAACACATATTGTAATTAAAACCTAAAAATAACAACACTTCACATTAAAAACAAACTATCCCACAGTCACTTTGACACTTGAGTTTGATCGCGTATTAACGCACTAAAACGTCGTTACCGGAGACACGAACCATTTGTGGAGACCGAGACAGAACGGAACGATAGAGAGAAAAAAGATGAGAAAAATATATATACACATCTGTATGTTAAGAGGGAAAAACAAAAGGTAAAACGGAAAACTAAAACTGGGAAAATAACTGAAAAGCGACTAGAAATTTCTAAGTCCCAGTACTTAAAAAGGGACACCGGTTGTAGATTCGAGAATTCGAGAGAAAATTTCGGTTCGTGACGGTGGAAAGCTAAATCGTGGAAATCAAGTGGCAAAATTTAAAATCGAAATCAAATGAGCGTCAAAGTGAAGGTGGTGAATTTGAACAGACAGTCATTGGGTGTTAAACTTAAAGTGAATTAAATTTGAATTAGTCGGTAGAACATTTGTTAAATGCTAGGATTTAAAGGTTGAACAGATTAGCGGTTTGTTGAAATCGAATATTTGTGAAATTTATTGAAGTAAGTTATAATAAACGGATTGAAATCGAAAGGAACGACTAAATTCTTTTCTTTTTTTTGTGAGAAATCTTTTCATGGTCCTTCGAGCCGGATAATAATTAGTGGAAATTGTGGAAAGTTAGTTTGAAAAATTAGAAAAATGAACATGTGTGCTTAAGGTCAACTTGAAATCAGTTGGAATTACAGTGAAATCTAACGTTAACGGAAATAAGTTCTAGAGAATTCTTACTGAAGTGAACCATTTTATGCATGTGAACGGTAACCGGAATATAAAAATCAAACGTGTGAGAATCCAAATTAACTAAGGTGCGATGTGTTAATCGCGATTAAAATTAATTTTAAAGGTCCTTTTGTGGTTTAAAAGACCGTGGTCGTCGTCAAATTTGAATTTGTATTGTGAACCTTTCCCGCTATATACAATCACGTGCGATTAATCAATTGAATTCATGCGTATAAATTTTTTAAAAGATCAGTTATAGTGAATTCTAGAATAGCATGTGCTAATCAAAAATCAAATGAAATTTTAAATTTGCGTGATGATCTAAACCTAAAGAAGGTGGTCGTGATTAAATTCGAAAGCCGTCTAGTGAACCTTTGTTTAATTAACGGTGTGCGTTATCACGGGTCGACAATAAATTTAGTGCGTATGTACATACATTTATACCCGATTAAATAAAGTGTGAATAAGAACTCATGGAGTGATATTATTTTGGAGTAACAAATTTGTGCAAGGAAGTTGAAGACAGCCATAAGGTCGGAATACATAACGAAGGTCAACAGAGTCAAAGGCATTTTCTGGGTGAGTTCGTTCCATAATTTATATATTTATTATAACCAAGTCCGTAAGCATGGAGGACTTAATTAAATTGCAAAATTTAGGTATAACTGATGCGGAAACTTTTATGCATAATTACGGTAAAGATGGCGCAGAACGACGCGCGCGAAGTTTATATTATAAAACTCGTTTGGACAAACTGGAAGATTATTGGAGAGAGTTCAAAAAACGCCATCGAGAGATTGTTTTAGCAGCTACCGACGAGGATCAGGAAACCAAAGGTTATTTCGTAAACGAAGTATATTCCAACTTTGAAGAGTTTTACATCGACGCGCATACGAAAATCATAACGGAATCCGAACGTGATCACCCTAGCAAAGAAAGTACGGTTAAAATAGATGAAGATAACACAGCGACGGTTGTCCATGTCCACTCGAGAAATGATGATATTAGGCTCCCAAAGATATCGCTCCCAACCTTTTCTGGAGATTACCTATCGTGGACCCCATTCTATGACATGTTTTTATCGTTAGTCCACAACAACGACCATGTATCGCCTGTGCAGAAAATGCAGCATTTGAAAGCACACCTGCCTGGAGAAGCTAAAAACCTTCTAAATAATACCCCCATTACGGCCGCGAATTACGAACGCGCTTGGAACACCTTAGTAGCACGTTACGAAAACAAAAGAATTTTGGTGAAGGCTCAACTAGATGTTTTGTTTGGACAACCCGTGGTGAAGCTTGAGTCTGCCAATGCTATCAAAGGCCTGCTAGACAAAACTTCCGAAAGCCTCGCTGCCCTTCAAAATCTTGATGTTGAGACATTCTCTTGGGACCCTATCGTCGTGTATCTTATTGGGCAACGCTTGCCATACGAAACATCAGCGTTATGGGAACAATCGCTGGGATCAAAGGTAGAGCTTCCGTCATGGGATGAACTCAGGACATTTTTGGAGGCCCGTTTCCGGACCTTGGAGGCCATCACACCTAAAAGGAGACCTCCCCCCACAGAATGTAAACCCGCAAGCCAGCCGGAACGATCGTGGCGGAAGCCTCAAATCTTCCAAGTCATGACTGGACCGTCATGCCTGATTTGTCATGAAAGTCATGTCCTGGGACAGTGTCCAAAATACTTAGGCTATGATCATCAATAAAATTAGAACTGATTAGATCCAGAGGACTTTGCCTGAATTGTTTAGCAACAGGTCACCTCGCCGCTAAGTGCCCAAGTAAATCAAAGTGCTTCATCTGCAAAAAGTCTCATCATACCACGTTGCATAAGGAGCAGAGTACAGCCGAAACTAAGGATAGAAATATTGAATCAGAACAATTATCTAAACATGCCTTCGTGACACAAGCCAACATGTCCACCTATAGTGGTACCGAGCCTTCTACAACTCAATCCTTCTTGATCAATCAGCCGGTCGAATCAGAGCAGGTTCTCTTAGCTACAGCTTTAGTTACTATTTCATCACCAAACGGACGCAGGGAAGTGTGTCGAGCTCTCATCGATCCGGGGTCACAAGCCTCATTTGCAACTGAGCGTATGGTGCAATCTCTGGGCTTAACTCGAGAGAAGGTAGATGTAAATGTCTCTGGATTGGACAGCATTCCTAGCAACAAAATCAACTCACGGACAAGACTGATATTAACTCCAAGAGACAATTACCACAAAAAATTTCAAGTTCATAACATCCCCGGGTGACACCCTTAAACCACCCCCTAAAATGATTATTTTGGAACAAATAGTTAGAGGCTTTAGCCCCGCTGCATTTTGGCATACTTATTAACGGTGGTATTAGGAACTACCACAAAAAATTTTAAGTTCATAACATTCCCGGGTGACACCCTTAAACCACCCCCTAGAAATGATTATTTTGGAACAAATAGTTAGAGGCTTTAGACCCCACTGCATTTTTGCACACTTATTAAGGGTGGTATTAGGAATTGCCACAAAAAATTTCAAGTTCATAACATCCCCGGGTGACAACCTTAAACCACCCCTTAGAAATGATTATTTTGAGACAAATAGTTAGAGGCTTTAGACCCCGCTGCATTTTTGCACACTTATTAAGGGTGGTATTAAGAACTACCACAAAAAATTTCAAGTTCTTAACATCCCCGGGTGACACCCTTAAACCACCCCCGAGAAATGATTATTTTGAGAAAAATAGTTAGAGGCTTTAGACCCTGCTGCATTTTTGCACACTTATTAAGGATGGTATTAAGAACTACCACAAAAAATTTCAAGTTCATAATATCCCCGGGTGACACCCTTAAACCACCCCCTAGAAATGATTATTTTGGAACAAATAGTTAGAGGCTTTAGACCCCGCTGCATTTTTGCATATTTAATAAGGATGGTATTAGGAACAACTACAAAAAATTTCAAGCTCATAACATCCCCGGGTGACACCCTTAAATCACCCCCTAGAAATGATTATTTTGAGACAAATAGAGGCTTTAGACCCCGCTGAATTTTTGCATACTTATTAAGGGTGGTATTAGGAACTACCACAAAAAATTTCAAGTTCATAACATCCGTGGGTGACACCCTTAAACCACCTCCTAGGAATGATTATTTTGGAACAAATACTTAGAGGCTTTAGACCCCGCTGCATTTTTGCATACTTATTAAGGGTGGTATTAGGAACCGCCACAAAAAATTTTAAGCTCATTACATCCCCGGGTGACACCCTTAAACCACCCCCTAGAAATGATTATTTTGAGACAAATAGAGGCTTTAGACCCCGCTGCATTTTTGCATACTTATTAAGGGTGGTATTAGGAATTACCACAAAAAATTTCAAGTTCATAACATCCCCGGGTGACACCCTTAAACCACCACCTAGAAATGATTATTTTGGAACAAATAGTTAGAGGCTTTAGCCCCGCTGCATTTTTGCATACTTATTAACGGTGGTATTAGGAACTACCACAAAAAATTTCAAGTTCATAACATTCCCGGGTTACACCCTTAAACCACCCCCTAGAAATGATTATTTTGGAACAAATAGTTAGAGGCTTTAGACCCCACTGCATTTTTGCACACTTATTAAGGGTGGTATTAGGAATTGCCACAAAAAATTTCCAGTTCATAACATCCCCGGGTGACACCCTTCAACCACCCCTTAGAAATGATTATTTTGGAACAAGTAGTTAGAGACTTTAGACTCCGCTGAATTCTTTCACACTTATTAAGAGTGGTATTAGGAACTGCCACAAAAAATTTCAAGTTCATAACATCCCCGGGTGACACCCTTAAACCACCCCCTAAAATGATAATTTTGGAACAAATAGTTAGAGGCTTTAGCCCCGCTGCATTTTTGCATACTTATTAACGGTGGTATTAGGAACTACCACAAAAAATTTTAAGTTCATAACATTCCCGGGTGACACCCTTAAACCACCCCCTAGAAATGATTATTTTGGAACAAATAGTTAGAGGCTTTAGACCCCACTGCATTTTTGCACACTTATTAAGGGTGGTATTAGGAATTGCCACAAAAAATTTCAAGTTCATAACATCCCCGGGTGACACCCTTAAACCACCCCTTAGAAATGATTATTTTGAGACAAATAGTTAGAGGCTTTAGACCCCGCTGCATTTTTGCACACTTATTAAGGGTGGTATTAAGAACTACCACAAAAAATTTCAAGTTCTTAACATCCCCGGGTGACACCCTTAAACCACCCCCCAGAAATGATTATTTTGAGAAAAATAGTTAGAGGCTTTAGACCCTGCTGCATTTTTGCACACTTATTAAGGATGGTATTAAGAACTACCACAAAAAATTTCAAGTTCATAATATCCCCGGGTGACACCCTTAAACCACCCCCTAGAAATGATTATTTTGGAACAAATAGTTAGAGGCTTTAGACCCCGCTGCATTTTTGCATACTTACTAAGGGTGGTATTAAGAACTACCACAAAAAATTTCAAGTTCATAACATCCGCGGGTGACACCCTTAAACCACCTCCTAGGAATGGTTATTTTGGAACAAATACTTAGAGGCTTTAGACCCCGCTGCATTTTTGCATACTTATTAAGGGTGGTATTAGGAACTACCACAAAAAAATTTCAAGTTCATAACATCCTCGGGTGACACCCTTAAACCATCCCCTTGAAATGATTATTTTGGAACAAATAGTTAGAGACTTTAGACTCCGCTGAATTCTTGCACACTTATTAAGGGTGGTATTAGGAACTGCCACAAAAAATTTCAAGTTCATAACATCCACGGGTGACACCCTTAAACCACCCCCTAGAAATGATTATTTTGGAACAAATAGTTAGAGGCCTTAGACCCCGTTGCATTTTTGCACTCTTATGAAGGGTGGCATTAGGAACTGCCACAAAAAATTTCAAGTTCATAACATCCCCGGGTGACACCCTTAAACCACACCCTAGAAATGATTATTTTGGAACAAATAGTTAGAGGCTTTAGACCCCACTGCATTTTTGCACACTTATTAAGGGTGGTATTAGGAACTACCACAAAAAATTTCAAGTTCATAATATCCCCGGGTGACCCCCTTAAACCACCCCCTAGAAATGATTATTTTGGAACAAATAGTTAGAGGCTTTAGACCCCGCTGCATTTTTGCATATTTATTAAGGATGGTATTAGGAACAACTACAAAAAATTTCAAGCTCATAACATCCCCGGGTGACACCCTTAAACCACCCCCTAGAAATGATTATTTTGAGACAAATAGAGGCTTTAGACCCCGCTGAATTTTTGCATACTTATTAAGGGTGGTATTAGGAACTACCACAAAAAATTTCAAGTTCATAACATCCCCGGGTGACACCCTTAAACCACCTACTAGGAATGATTATTTTGGAACAAATACTTAGAGGCTTTAGACCCCCTGCATTTTTGCATACTTATTAAGGGTGGTATTAGGAACCACCACAAAAAATTTTAAGCTCATTACATCCCCGGGTGACACCCTTAAACCACCCCCTAGAAATGATTATTTTGAGACAAATAGAGGCTTTAGACCCCGCTGCATTTTTGCATACTTATTAAGGGTGGTATTAGGAATTACCACAAAAAATTTCAAGTTCATAACATCCCCGGGTGACACCCTTAAACCACACCCTAGAAATGATTATTTTGGAACAAATAGTTAGAGGCTTTAGCCCCGCTGCATTTTTGCATACTTATTAACGGTGGTATTAGGAACTACCACAAAAAATTTCAAGTTCATAACATTCCCGGGTGACACCCTTAAGCCACCCCCTAGAAATGATTATTTTGGAACAAATAGTTAGAGGCTTTAGACCCCACTGCATTTTTGCACACTTATTAAGGGTGGTATTAGGAATTGCCACAAAAAATTTCAAGTTCATAACATCCCCGGGTGACACCCTTAAACCACCCCTTAGAAATGATTATTTTGGAACAAATAGTTAGAGACTTTAGACTCCGCTGAATTCTTGCACACTTATTAAGGGTGGTATTAGGAACTGCCCCAAAAAATTTCAAGTTCATAACATCCACGGGTGACACCCTTAAACGACCCCCTAGAAAAAATTATTTTGGAACAAATAGTTAGAGGCTTTAGACCCCGCTGCATTTTTGCATACTTATTAAGGGTGGTATTAGGAACTACCACAAAAAATTTCAAGTTCATAACATCCCCGGGTGACACCATTAAACCACCCCATAGAAATGATTATTTTGGAACAAATAGTTAGAGGCTTTAGCCCCGCTGCATTTTTGCATACTTATTAACGGTGGTATTAGGAACTACCACAAAAAATTTCAAGTTCATAACATTCCCGGGTGACACCCTTAAACCACCCCCTAGAAATGATTATTTTGGAGCAATTAGTTAGAGGCTTTAGACCCCACTGCATTTTTGCACACTTATTAAGGGTGGTATTAGGAATTGCCACAAAAAATTTCAAGTTCATAACATCCCCGGGTGACACCCTTAAACCACCCCCTAGAAATGATTATTTTGAGACAAATAGTTAGAGGCTTTAGACCCCGCTGCATTTTTGCACACTTATTAAGGGTGGTATTAAGAACTACCACAAAAAATTTCAAGTTCCTAACATCCCCGGGTGACACCCTTAAACCACCCCCCAGAAATGATAATTTTGAGAAAAATAGTTAGAGGCTTTAGACCCTGCTGCATTTTTGCACACTTATTAAGGATGGTATTAAGAACTACCACAAAAAATTTCAAGTTCATAATATCCCCGGGTGACACCCTTAAACCACCCCCTAGAAATGATTATTTTGGAACAAATAGTTAGAGGCTTTAGAACCCGCTGCATTATTGCATACTTATTAAGGGTGGTATTAGGAACTACCACAAAAAAGTTCAAGTTCATAACATCCCCGGGTGACACCCTTAAACCACCCCTAGAAATGATTATTTTGGAACAAATAGTTAGAGGCTTTAGACCCCGCTGAATTTTTGATACTTCTTAAGGGTGGTATTAGGAACTACCACAAAAAATTTCAAGTTCATAACATCCGCGGGTGACACACTTAAACCACCACCTAGGAATGATTATTTTGGAACAAATACTTAGAGGCTTTAGACCCCGCTGCATTTTTGCATACTTATTAAGGGTGGTATTAGGAACTACCACAAAAAATTTCAAGTTCATAACATTCCCGGGTGACACCCTTAAACCACCCCCTAGAAATGATTATTTTGGAACAAATAGTTAGAGGCTTTAGACCCCACTGCATTTTTGCACACTTATTAAGGGTGGTATTAGGAATTGCCACAAAAAATTTCAAGTTCATAACATCCCCGGGTGACACCCTTAAACCACCCCTTAGAAATGATTATTTTGGAACAAATAGTTAGAGACTTTAGACTCCGCTGAATTCTTGCACACTTATTAAGGGTGGTATTAGGAACTGCCCCAAAAAATTTCAAGTTCATAACATCCACGGGTGACACCCTTAAACGACCCCCTAGAAAAAATTATTTTGGAACAAATAGTTAGAGGCTTTAGACCCCGCTGCATTTTTGCATACTTATTAAGGGTGGTATTAGGAACTACCACAAAAAATTTCAAGTTCATAACATCCCCGGGTGACACCATTAAACCACCCCATAGAAATGATTATTTTGGAACAAATAGTTAGAGGCTTTAGCCCCGCTGCATTTTTGCATACTTATTAACGGTGGTATTAGGAACTACCACAAAAAATTTCAAGTTCATAACATTCCCGGGTGACACCCTTAAACCACCCCCTAGAAATGATTATTTTGGAACAATTAGTTAGAGGCTTTAGACCCCACTGCATTTTTGCACACTTATTAAGGGTGGTATTAGGAATTGCCACAAAAAATTTCAAGTTCATAACATCCCCGGGTGACACCCTTAAACCACCCCCTAGAAATGATTATTTTGAGACAAATAGTTAGAGGCTTAAGACCCCGCTGCATTTTTGCACACTTATTAAGGGTGGTATTAAGAACTACCACAAAAAATTTCAAGTTCCTAACATCCCCGGGTGACACCCTTAAACCACCCCCCAGAAATGATAATTTTGAGAAAAATAGTTAGAGGCTTTAGACCCTGCTGCATTTTTGCACACTTATTAAGGATGGTATTAAGAACTACCACAAAAAATTTCAAGTTCATAATATCCCCGGGTGACACCCTTAAACCACCCCCTAGAAATGATTATTTTGGAACAAATAGTTAGAGGCTTTAGAACCCGCTGCATTATTGCATACTTATTAAGGGTGGTATTAGGAACTACCACAAAAAAGTTCAAGTTCATAACATCCCCGGGTGACACCCTTAAACCACCCCTAGAAATGATTATTTTGGAACAAATAGTTAGAGGCTTTAGACCCCGCTGAATTTTTGATACTTCTTAAGGGTGGTATTAGGAACTACCACAAAAAATTTCAAGTTCATAACATCCGCGGGTGACACACTTAAACCACCACCTAGGAATGATTATTTTGGAACAAATACTTAGAGGCTTTAGACCCCGCTGCATTTTTGCATACTTATTAAGGGTGGTATTAGGAACTACCACAAAAAATTTCAAGTTCATAACATCCTCGGGTGACACCCTTAAACCACCCCCTTGAAATGATTATTTTGGAACAAATAGTTAGAGACTTTAGACTCCGCTGAATTCTTGCACACTTATTAAGGGTGGTATTAGGAACTGCCACAAAAAATTTCAAGTTCATAACATCCACGGGTGACACCCTTAAACCACCCCCTAGAAATGATTATTTTGGAACAAATAGTTAGAGGCTTTAGACCCCGCTGCATTTTTGCACTCCTATTAAGGGTGGCATTAGGAACTGCCACAAAAAATTTCAAGTTCATAACATCCCCGGGTGACACCCATAAACCACACCATAGAAATGATTATTTTGGAACAAATAGTTAGAGGCTTTAGACCCCGCTGCATTTTTGCATACTTATTAAGGGTGGTATTAGGAACTACCACAAAAAATTTCAAGTTCATAACATCCCCGGGTGACACCCTTGAACCATTCCTAGAAATGATTATTTTGGAACAAATAGTTAGAGGCTTTAGACCCCGCTGAATTTTTGGTACTTATTGAGGGTGGTATTAGGAACTACCACAAAAAATTTCAAGTTCATAACATCCCCGGGTGACACCCTTAAACCACCCCCTAGAAATGATTATTTTAAAAGAAATAGTTATAGGCTTTAGACCCCGCTGCATTTTTGCATAGTTATTAAGGGTGGTATTAAGAACTACCACAAAAAATTTCAAGTTCATAACATCCGCGGGTGACACCCTTAAACCACCCCCTAGAAATAATTATTTTGTTACAAATAATTAGAGGCTTTAGACCCCGCTGCATTTTTGCATACTTATTAAGGGTGGTATTAGGAACTACCACAAAAAATTTCAAGTTCATAACATCCCCGGGGACACCGTTAAACCTCCCCCTAGAAATGATTATTTTAGAACAAATAGCTAGAGGCTTTAGACCCCGCTGCATTTTTGCATACTTATTAAGGGTGGTATTAGGAACTGCCTCAAAAAATGTCAAGTTCATAACATCCCCGGGTGACACCCTTAAACCACCCCCTAGAAATGAATATTTTGAGAAAAATAGTTAGAGGCTTTAGACCCCGCTGCATTTTTGCCCTCCTATTAAGGGTGGCATTAGGAACTGCCACAAAAAATTTCAAGTTCATAACATCCCCGGGTGACACCCTTAAACCACACCCTAGAAATGATTATTTTGGAACAAATAGTTAGAGGCTTTAGACCAAGCTGCATTTTTGCATACTTATTAAGGGTGGTATTAGGAACTACCATAAAAAATTTCAAGTTCATAACATCCCCGGGTGACACCCTTAAACCAACCCTAGAAATGATTATTTTGGAACAAATAGTTAGAGGCTTTAGACCCCGCTGCATTTTTGATACTTATATACTACTTGATATTAGGAACTACCACAAAAAATTTCAAGTTCATGGCATCCCCGGGTGACACCCTTAAACCGCCCCCTAGAAATGATTATTTTGGAACAAATAGTTAGAGGCTTTAGCCCCGCTGCATTTTTGCATGCTTATTAACGGTGGTATTAGGAACTACCACAAAAAATTTCAAGTTCATAACATCCCCGGGTGACACCCTTAAACCACCCCCTAGAAATGATTATTTTGGAACAAATAGTTCGAGGCTTTAGACCCCACTGCATTTTTGCACACTTATTAAGGGTGGTATTAGGAACTGCCACAAAAAATTTCAAGTTCATAACATCCCCGGATGATACCCTTAAACCACCCCCTAGAAATGATTATTTTGAGACAAATAGTTAGTGGTTTTAGACCCCGCTGCATTTTTGCACACTTATTAAGGGTGGTATTAAGAACTACCACAAAAAATTTCAAGTTCATAACATCCCCGGGTGACACCCTTAAACCACCCCCCAGAAATGATTATTTTGAGAAAAATAGTTAGAGGCTTTAGACCCTGCTGCATTTTTGCTCACTTATTAAGGATGGTATTAAGAACTACCACAAAAAATTTCAAGTTCATAACATCCCCGGGTGACACCCTTAAACCACCCCCTAGAACTGATTATTTTGGAACAAACAGTTAGAGGCTTTAGACCCCGCTGCATTTTTGCATATTTATTAAGGATGGTAGTAGGAACAAGCACAAAAAATTTCAAGCTCATAACATCCCCGGGTGACACTCTTAAACCACCCCCTAGAAATGATTATTTTGAGACAAATTAAGGATGGTATTAAGAACTACCACAAAAAATTTCAAGTTCATAACATCCCCGGGTGACACCCTTAAACCACCCCCTAGAACTGATTATTTTGGAACAAACAGTTAGAGGCTTTAGACCCCGCTGCATTTTTGCATATTTATTAAGGATGGTAGTAGGAACAAGCACAAAAAATTTCAAGCTCATAACATCCCCGGGTGACACTCTTAAACCACCCCCTAGAAATGATTATTTTGAGACAAATAGAGGCTTTAGACCCCGCTGAATTTTTGCATACTTATTAAGGGTGGTATTAGGAACTACCCCAAAAAAATTCAAGTTCATAACATCCGCGGGTGACACCCTTAAACCACCTCCTAGGAATGATTATTTTGGAACAAATACTTAGAGGCTTTAGACCACACTGCATTTTTGCATACTTATTAAGGGTGGTATTAGGAACTACCACAAAAAATTTCAAGTTCATAACATCCCCGGGTGACACCTTTAAACCACCCCCTAGAAATGAATATTTTGAGAAAAATACCTAGAGGCTATAGACCCCGCTGCATTTTTGCATACTTATTAAGGATGGTATTAGGAACCACCACAAAAAATTTTAAGCTCATTACATCCCCAGGTGACACCCTTAAACCACCCCCTAGAAATGAATATTTTGAGAAAAATACTTAGAGGCTTTCGACCCCGCTGCATTTTTGCATACTTATTAAGGGTGGTATTAGAAACTACCACAAAAATTTTCAAGTTCATAACATCCCTGGGTGACACCCTTAAACCACCCCCTAGAAATGATTATTTTGAGACAAATAGTTAGAGGCTTTAGACCCCGCTGCATTTTTGCATACCTATTAAGGGTGGTATTAGGAACTGGCACAAAAATTGTCAAGTTCATAACATCCCCGGGTGATACCCTTAAACCACCCCCGAGAAATGATTATTTTGGAACAAATAGTTAGAGGCTTTAGACCCCGCTGCATTTTTGCATTCTTACTAAGGGTAATATTAGGAACTACCACAAAAAATTTCAAGTTCATAACATCCCCGGGTGAGACCCTTAAACCACCCCCTAGAAAGGATTATTTTGGAACAAATAGTTAGAGGCTTTAGACCCCGCTGCATTTTCGCATACTTATTAAGGGTGGTAGTAGGAACTACCACAAAAAATTTTAAGTTCATAACATCCCCGGGTGACACCTTTAAACCAAACCCTAGAAATGATTATTTTGAGAAAAATAGTTAGAGGCTTTAGACCCCGCTGCATTTTTGCACACTTATTAAGGTTGGTATTAAAAATTTCAAGTTCATAACATCCCCGGGTGACACCCTTAAACAACCCCCTAGAAATGATTATTTTGAGACAAATAGTTAGAGGCTTTAGACCCCGCTGCATTTTTGCACACTTATTAAGGGTGGTATTAAGAACTACCACAAACAATTTCAAGTTCATAACATCCCCGGGTGACACCCTTAAACAACCCCCCAGAAATGATTATTTTGAGAAAAATAGTTAGAGGCTTTAGACCCTGCTGCATTTTTGCACACTTATTAAGGAGGGTATTAAGAACTACCACAAAAAATTTTAAGTTCATAACATCCCCGGGTGACACCCTTAAACCACCCCCTAGAAATGATTATTTTGGAACAAATAGTTAGAGGCTTTAGACCCCGCTGCATTTTTGCATATTTAATAAGGATGGTATTAGGAATAACCAAAAAAAAATTCAAGCTCATAACATCCCCGGGTGACACCCTTAAACCACCCCCTAGAAATGATTATTTTGAGACAAATAGAGGCTTTAGACCCCGCTGAATTTTTGCATACTTATTAAGGGTGGTATTAGAAACTACCACAAAAAATTTCAAGTTCATAACATCCCCGGGTGACACCTTTAAACCACCCCCTAGAAATGAATATTTTGAGAAAAATACCTAGAGGCTATAGACCCCGCTGCATTTTTGCATACTTATTAAGGGTGGTATTAGGAACCACCACAAAAAATTTTAAGCTCATTACATCCCCAGGTGACACCCTTAAACCACCCCCTAGAAATGATTATTTTGAGACAAATAGAGGCTTTAGACCCCGCTGCATTTTTACATACTTATTAAGGGTGGTATTAGGAACTACCACAAAAAATTTCAAGTTCATAACATCCCCGGGTGACACCCTTAAACCACCCCCTAGAAATGAATATTTTGAGAAAAATACTTAGAGGCTTTAGACCCCGCTGCATTTTTGCATACTTATTAAGGGTGGTATTAGGAACTACCACAAAAATTTTCAAGTTCATAACATCCCTGGGTGACACCCTTAAACCACCCCCTAGAAATGATTATTTTGAGACAAATAGAGGCTTTAGACCCCGCTGAATTTTTGCATACTTATTAAGGGTGGTATTAGAAACTACCACAAAAAATTTCAAGTTCATAACATCCTCGGGTGACACCTTTAAACCACCCCCTAGAAATGAATATTTTGAGAAAATACCTAGAGGCTATAGACCCCGCTGCATTTTTGCATACTTATTAAGGATGGTATTAGGAACCACCACAAAAAATTTTAAGCTCATTACATCCCCAGGTGACACCCTTAAACCACCCCCTAGAAATGATTATTTTGAGACAAATAGAGGCTTTAGACCCCGCTGCATTTTTACATACTTATTAAGGGTGAAGAAATGATTATTTTGAGAAAAATAGTTAGAGGCTTTAGACCCCGCTGCATTTTTGCACACTTATTAAGGTTGGTATTAAAAATTTCAAGTTCATAACATCCCCGGGTGACCCCCTAAACAACCCCCTAGAAATGATTATTTTGGAACAAATAGTTAGAGGCTTTAGACCCCGCTGCATTTTTGCATACTTATTAGGGGTGATATTAGGAACTACCACAAAAAATTTCAAGCTCATAACATCCCCGGGTGATACCCTTAAACCACCCCCTAGAAATGATTATTTTAAAACAAATAGTTAGAGGCTTTAGACCCCGCTGCATTTTTGCACTTCAATTAAGGGTGGTATTAGGAACTGCCACAAAAAATTTCAAGTTCATAACATCTCCGGGTGACACCCTTAAACCATCCCCTAGAAATGATAATTTTGGAATAAATAGTTAAAGGCTTTAGACCCCGGTGCATTTTTGCACACTTATTAAGGGTGGTGTTAGGAACTGCCACAAAAAATTTCAAGTTCATAACATCCCCGGGCGACACCCTTAAAGCACCCCCTAGAAATGATTATTTTGAGACAAATAGTTAGAGGCTTTAGACCCCGCTGCATTTTTGCACACTTATTAAGGGTGGTATTAAGAACTACCACAAAAAAATTCAAGTTCATAACATCCCCGGGTGACACCCTTAAACCACCCCCTAGAAAAGATTATTTTGGAACAAATATTTAGAGGCTTTAGACCCCGCTGCATTTTTGCATACTTATTAAGGGTGGTATTAGGAAGAGAGTATTTATTTATTTATTTTTATTTATTTATTTATTTATTATTTATTGGATAAAGTACACAAGATTACAATCTTTTAGAGTACAAAAGCAAACGGTAAATAATCCTAAATTCTTACAACTAGCTTAATATAGAGAAGTGAAGAATTTGAAAGAAGTAAGAGATTAAGAAAATACGATAGAGCTAGGTAAGCTAAGAACAGTAGAGTAGTAGTACTACTGCGAAGCTGGAAGAGAGCTTAGAAATATAGAAGCCTGCTTTTTGAACATTGTGGCTGTGCTAATTTTTTGGATGGATATAGGAAGTCTATTCCAAAGTCTAATCGCATGCACAAAGAAAGAACGACTGCCAACCATGGAACGATGAAAAGGGATAAGCAACTTAAGTGATCTCAAGGACTGCATCGGGATAAGGAAATCAGAGAGGTAGCAAGGACGCTTAGAGTAAAATATTTTATATAAGAGGGTTAGTGCCATGACATTGAGAAAATGAAAGAGCCCACATCCAAGTAGTGAATTTTGCACGCCCGAGATATGATCGGATCTACGAAGGTGAAAAACAAATCTCAAACAATCATTGAATGCGACCCTGAGTCGTTGATGACAGGACGAATCAAGAGATATATACACAAGGGCGCCATAGAGAAAATGCGGCAGAATTAGGGATTTCACAAGCTTGACACGGATAGAGGGTGATAGCAGATCCGCGAACAGCCACAGTCTTCGCAGGGTACCATATATCTTAGACAGCATGAAGGAAACATGATTGCAACAGGAAAGCTTCCAATTAATAAATATCCCAAGGCTCTTGACACAATCAACGACAGGAATAGGAACACCACCTACAAATAAATTAGGAGTATATTCGGAGGACATAGGACGCTGGCTGATAAGCAGTACTTGGGATTTAATTGGATTAAGTTTGAGGAAATTATTAGAGCTCCATTCACTGATACGATATAAAATATTATTCATAACTGCTGTACCGGAAACAATATCACTAGGAGGAAAAGAATTGTACAGCTGAAGATCATCAGCATACATATGAAAAGAACAGCCGTCAATGACAGAGGGAAGATCATTAATATACAGGGAGAAAAGAAGAGGACCCAGTATCGAGCCTTGAGGGACACCCAGACGCACCGGCAGAAGAGATGATATTCTGCCGTTGTGCCGAACACATTGAAATCTATCAGAAAGAAGAGAGGAGAAAAGACGCGTGGCAGAGGAAGAGAACTGATAGAGTTGATTAAGTTTGGACAACAGGAGCGGATGGACCACCGAGTCAAAAGCCTTAGAAAAGTCGAGCAGAGCTAGAAATGCAATATTACCCTGATCAATGGTAGCCCTTAGATCAGTTGTAACCCTTAACATAGCAGTCTCACAACTGTGCGATTTACGAAAGCCAGATTGAAAGATAGAAAGAAAATTGTTACGTTCAAGATGGCTAATCACTTGAGTAAAAATAATTTTTTCAAAAGCTTTAGCAAGAAAGGGAAGGATGCTAATAGGACGAAAATCAGATATATCAGATGGAGACGGTCTTTTGGGTAAAGGAATCACAATGGCCTTTTTCCAGAGCGAAGGGAATTCAGATGCAGTAAGACAATAGTTGAAAACATGAGTGATAGGATCAGCAATTAGGGGAGAAAGGATTTTGAGAAAGCGTGGAGAGATTCCATCAAAGCCGATACTGTTCGAGGAGATAGACAGTAGAGATTCAAGAACTTCTAAAGAATCAACACAGCGGAAGTAAAAGCTACCAGGACTGAGTGAGTCAGAGGAGGAGGAATTAGTGAAAGAGATACCATCATATCTCGGGGGAGAGAGGATAAATGATGAGTTTATGAGCTCAACATCAACATCAAAAGGGTCAGATGCAGAAGAATGAACACCAAGCGAGCGAAGGTTAGACCAAAGTCGTTTCGAATCTAGGTTAGGATTAAGCTTGCGAGCATAGAACACACGTTTGGCAGCTTTAACTTTGAGGTTGATGCGATTGCGAAGCACTTTGTACTCAATTAGGTAGCTGCGAATTTTAGTTCTACGGTAACGCCGGTACATATACTCGCGCTGGATTATCAAATCCCGAATCTCTCGTGAAAACCACGGACAACGGGAAGGAGTTTTAAGTCTACGGGTAACAAGCGGTACACATTGTTCGAACACTGATTGGATGAAGGAAGACAAGATAGCTACCTTATCGTCGACAGAGGTAGAGATATAGATGTCATACCAAGGTAGAGAAGAAACAGCAGTTAGAAGCCGCTCAGGATTGATGTTGCTATAATCACGATAAGAGAGGGAAGAAGGCGAAGAAGAAGGTAGGAATGAGAAAGAGATAGAGAGAAAAAGGATGTCATGGTCAAGAAAACTCGGATTAGAAATTTGACTGTGCCTCACCACTGAGTCGACGGACGTAACAGCGAGAACATCAAGCAACGACGGATTACGACAATTCATAAAGGTTGGGAGTTTATTTAAAACATGAAGGTCCAGAGACTCGAACATATAATTAAGAGATTTCACCTGACCATTTGGTTTTAACAAGTTAACATTGAAATCACCAGCAACAACTAGATTCTCATACTGGCGAGAGAGATTAGCGACAGCAGTATGGAATTCAGCAGCAACCACAGGATCAAAAATAGTGGGAGGACAGTATACACTTATGACAGCACATTTATCAACAGAAGATTTTAATTCCACGGCAATAAATTCAAGTGGGGAATCACTAGATTTACAAATCACTCTAGAGGAAAGCACAGACGAGACATACACAGCAACACCACCTCCACAGCGACCAACACGGTCATTTCTGTGGATAGTAAAGCCGGAAAGGGAGACATAAGAGGAGGGAATTTCCGAATTTAACCACGTTTCACTTACACTTACAACATGACTTTTGGGGCAATTGAGCAAGTTTCTCAGCTCATCCATTTTATTTTTCAAGCTCCTGGCATTAAAAACAACAATATTCAGCCCAGTAGAACAAGATGCGAGGATATTGAGGAGTGTTCCTTCATTGTGCATACGACTAGGAGACGCGCACATACGAAACGAGTATACATAGATAGCACAGATCAACATGACAACAAGCAGGCAAGAGAAGTGAAAGCTTTAGAAATAAGGAAGCATAATAGAAGAAAAGAAATAATAGTAGAGACGAAGAGAAGAAAGGACATAGAGTAGGCAGCATAGATTAAGTTAATAAAAAAAAAATTTAAAAAAAATATATAGATAATAATAAATTAAAAAATTAAAACTAAAAATTAAAAATTATAACACATAAAGAGAAAGCAAAAACTAGAATTCTATAAGAAAGACAAATAACATAAAATGAAAATGAAAATAAAAATAAAAATCAAATCAAGGAAGATAAAACAAAAAACAAAAATAAAAATATATAAGTATGTAGCGAAGAATAAAACTAAAAAGCTTCTACCCTGTCGTCAGCATCAATCCCGGCACCAGTCACCGCATCCAGCTCCTCCATCGTGATAATTTTCATCGGCGGATCGCCAGGCTTCACACAAATATGGACAAAACCTCTCCTGGTGAATACGGATTGCAGCAAATTCTCCTTACGAAGCCTCAGAGCTTTTCCCAGAATACTCTGGTGAGCAGCAGCGAGACTTTCAAAAGCATTTAGTCTCAGCTCCGAAGACCACCCAGGCGAAATTTGGCTCAACTTGAGCTTTCCATGCCTCCTGAATTTGTCCAAGAAAATGCGCTGCTCAGCTGCAGATGAGAATTTGACAATGAGCGGTTTCTTCCTGCCAGAGCGTGGACGAAATACATTGGCATAAGGCGATAAATCATGCCCTATAGCTGCACAGACAGACGCTATTAAATCATGCGGCTTTTCGTCCGGAGTAGAGGGAATCCCGGTGATAACAGCATCAGTCAGACGTGATTGCCTCTGCAAGTCATTGACCTCTTGGTGGGCAACTTGCAGCTTCAGCTGTAGGTCTTCAATTTCACCTTTCATCTGACATATATCAGCGTTAAGAGCCACAAAAAATTTCAAGTTCATAACATCCTCGGGTGACACCCTTAAACCACCCCCTAGAAATAAATATTTTGAGAAAAATAGTTAGAGGCTTTAGACCTCGCTGCATTTTTGCAAACTTATTAAGGATGGTATTAGGAACTACCACAAAAAATTTCAAGCTCATAACATCCCCGGGTGACACCCTTAAACCACCCCCTAGAAATGATTATTTTAAAACAAATAGTTATAGGCTTTAGACCCCGCTGCATTTTTGCATACTTATTAAGGGTGGTATTAGGAACTGCCACAAAAAATTTCAAGTTCATAACATCCCCGGGTGACACTCTTGAACCACCCCCTAGAACCGATTATTTTGAGGCAAATAGAGGCTTTAGACCCCGCTGAATTTTTGCATACTTATTAGGGGTGGTATTAGGAACTACCACAAAAAATTTCAAGTTCATAAAATCCCCGGGTGGCACTGCATTTTTGCACACTTATTAAGGGTGGTATTAAGAACTGCCACAAAAAGTTTCAAGCTCATAACATCCCCGGGTGACACCCTTAAACCACACCCTAGAAATGATTTTTTGAGACAAATAGAGGCTTTAGACCCCGCTGAATTTTGGCATACTTATTAAGGGTGGTATTAGGAACTACCACAAAAAATTTCAAATTCATAACATCCCCGATTGACACCCTCAAACCACCCCCTAGAAAGGATTATTTTGGAACAAATAGTTAGAGGCCTTAGACCCCGCTGCATTTTTGCAGCCTTATTAAGGGTGGTATTAGGAACTACCACAATAACAGTTCATAATATCCCCGGGTGACACCCTTAAATCACCCCCTAGAAATGATTATTTTGGAACAAAAAGTTAGAGGCTTTAGCCCCGCTGCATTTTTGCATACTTATTAACGGTGGTATTAGGAACTACCACAAAAAATTTCAAGTTCATAACATCCCCGGGTGACACCCTTGAACCACCCCTAGAAATGATTATTTTGGAACAAATAGTTAGAGGCTTTAGACCCCGCTGAATTTTTGGTACTTATTGAGGGTGGTATTAGGAACTACCACAAAAAATTTCAAGTTCATAACATCCCCGGGTGACACCCTTAAACCACCCCCTAGAAATGATTATTTTAAAAGAAATAGTTATAGGCTTTAGACCCCGCTGCATTTTTGCATAGTTATTAAGGGTGGTATTAAGAACTAACACAAAAAATTTCAAGTTCATAACATCCGCGGGTGACACCCTTAAACCACCCCCTAGAAATAATTATTTTGTTACAAATAGTTAGAGGCTTTAGACCCCGCTGCATTTTTGCATACTTATTAAGGGTGGTATTACGAACTACCACAAAAAATTTTAAGTTCATAACATCCCCGGGTGACACCGTTAAAGCTCCCCCTAGAAATGATTATTTTAGAACAAATAGTTAGAGGCTTTAGACCCCGCTGCATTTTTGCATACTTATTAAGGGTGGTATTAGGAACTGCCACAAAAAATGTCAAGTTCATAACATCCCCGGGTGACACCCTTAAACCACCCCCTAGAAATGAATATTTTGAGAAAAATAGTTAGAGGCTTTAGACCCCGCTGCATTTTTGCACTCCTATTAAGGGTGGCATTAGGAACTGCCACAAAAAATTTCAAGTTCATAACATCTCCGCGTGACACCCTTAAACCACACCCTAGAAATGATTATTTTGGAACAAATAGTTAGAGGCTTTAGACCCAGCTGCATTTTTGCATACTTATTAAGGGTGGTATTAGGAACTACCATAAAAAATTTCAAGTTCATAACATCCCCGGGTGACACCCTTAAACCACCCCTAGAAATGATTATTTTGGAACAAATAGTTAGAGGCTTTAGACCCCGCTGCATTTTTGATACTTATATACTACTTGATATAAGGAACTACCACAAAAAATTTCAAGTTCATGGCATCCCCGGGTGACACCCTTAAACCGCCCCCTAGAAATGATTATTTTGGAACAAATAGTTAGAGGCTTTAGACCCCGCTGCATTTTTGCATACTTATTAAGGGTGGTATTAGGAACTACCACAAAAAATTTCAAGTTCATAACATCCCCGGGTGGCACTGCATTTTTGCACACTTATTAAGGGTGGTATTAGGAACTGCCACAAAAAATTTCAAGCTCATAACATCCCCGGTTGACATCCTTAAACCACACCCTAGAAATGATTTTTTGAGACAAATAGAGGCTTTAGACCCCGCTGCATTTTGGCATACTTCTTAAGGGTGATATTAGGAAATACCACAAAAAATTTCAAATTCATAACATCCCCGATTGACACCCTCAAACCACCCCCCAGGAATGATTATTTTGGAACAAATAGTTAGAGGCTTTAGACCCCACTGCATTTTTGCACACTTAATTTCAAGTTCATAACATCCCCGGGTGACACCCTTAAACCACACCCTAGAAATGATTTTTTGAGACAAATAGAGGCTTTAGACCCCGCTGCATTTTGGCATACTTCCTAAGGGTGGTATTAGGAACTACCACAAAAAATTTCAAATTCATAACATCCCCGATTGACACCCTCAAACCACCCCCTAGAAATGATTATTTTGAGACAAATAGTTAGAGGCTTTAGACCCCGCTGCATTTTTGCACACTTATTAAGGGTGGTATTAAGAACTACCACAAAAAATTTCAAGTTCATAACATCCCCGGGTGACACCCTTAAACAACCCCCCAGAAATGATTATTTTGAGAAAAATAGTTAGAGGCTTTAGACCCTGCTGCATTTTTGCACACTTATTAGGGACGGTATTAAGAACTACCACAAAAAATTTTAAGTTCATAACATCCCCGGGTGACACCCTTAAACCACCCCCTAGAAATGATTATTTTGGAACAAATAGTTAGAGGCTTTAGACCCCGCTGCATTTTTGCATATTTAATAAGGATGGTATTAGGAATAACCAAAAAAAATTTCAAGCTCATAACATCCCCGGGTGACACCCTTAAACCACCCCCTAGAAATGATTATTTTGAGACAAATAGAGGCTTTAGACCCCGCTGAATTTTTGCATACTTATTAAGGGTGGTATTAGAAACTACCACAAAAAATTTCAAGTTCATAACATCCCCGGGTGACACCTTTAAACCACCCCCTAGAAATGAATATTTTGAGAAAAATACCTAGAGGCTATAGACCCCGCTGCATTTTTGCATACTTATTAAGGGTGGTATTAGGAACTACCACAAAAAATTTCAAGTTCATAACATCCCTGGGTGACACCCTTAAACCACCCCCTAGAAATGATTATTTTGAGACAAATAGTTAGAGGCTTTAGACCCCACTGCATTTTTGCATACCTATTAAGGGTGGTATTAGGAACTGGCACAAAAATTGTCAAGTTCATAACATCCCCGGGTGATACCCTTAAACCACCCCCTAGAAAGGAGGGCGAACGGCTAACAAAGACCTTGGAAGGTGGTGACACCCGATTTGTCACTACTGTAAAAATCCGAGAAGATCCACTGCATACAAACACCTAGCAGACCTGTTAGCAAGTCCTAATCCCACCTCCCCGCGGTGCCCCCTGGGGTACTTCTTCGGAAGGAGCTAACGGGAGACGGGCGAATGGCGAGCTCTCTGCGCCACAAAACAGAGTTTTAAGTCGGTTGGGCTGAGGGTTAGCAACCCGCTCCCATAAAAAACACCATTGCTACGAATCGGCAAACAATGCCTCGGAACCGGATGGACAACACGACGACGACCTTTGCTTTTCGAACAAGGACACGAATCGGATCATGGAATGTGAGAACAATGCTTGCTGAGGGACGGCTGGATGAAGTCCTCAACGAGATGAATCGATATAAAATCAAGATCATGGGACTTAGCGAGACCAGATGGCCCGATGCGGGGGAACATATCTGCCCAAATGGTGAGTCCTTCTTATATTCTGGGAGAAATGAAACTGAAAGCCGTAGGAGTGGCGTTGGCGTAATACTCACCAAAGAAGCCAGGTCCAGCCTCATTAGCTGGTCACCAGTTTCTGAGAGGATTATTACCGTGCGCCTGCGTACCAGGCTAAGAAGTACTACGGTAGTCCAATGCTATGCTCCAACTGAAGACGCAGAAGATGACATCAAAGACGAGTTCTATATGCGACTGAATGAGGTTTTTCGCTCTATTCCAAGGGGAGACATCATTGTATTAATGGGTGACTTAAACGCACAAATCGGCCGCGACAACACCGGTCTTGAACAAACAATTGGAAAACAAGGCCTAAGCCAAGTTACCAATAACAATGGTGAGCTTTTCGTTGACTTTTGTAGTTCCCATCAACTAATGGTAGGTGGGACTTACTTTTGCCACAAGAAGATACACAAAGAGACCTGGGTATCACCCGATGGTAGAACGAGAAATCAGATAGATCACGTGGCCGTCAGCCGCAGATGGAGAACCATTCTGGAGGATGTCAGGAGCTTCAGGGGAGCGGACACTGGAAGCGACCACCATTTGGTAGTAGCAACTATTCGCCTTAGAATCGCTGCAATCAGAAACGTTCAACGCGATGTTATAAACCGTAGACGGTTTAACGTTGACCTTCTGCAGGAGACCGCTAAAAAGCGAGAATTTGCTGGAAACCTGCAGCAAATATTAAACCAGCAAACCGTTTCTGACGACACAAATATTGAAGAGCTGTGGAGTAGAACAAAGGGCGCTATATTGACGGCTGCGGAAACGAGCGTCGGTTATGTCCAGAGAAACATGCAACATTGGATCTCGGACACTACCTGGCAAAAAATAGAACGCAGGAGGGCCCTCAAAAATAACGTAAACTCTACAAGCGACCCGGAAAGACGTCACCAACTTGAACGGGAATATTCCCAATTACACCGGGAAGTAAAGAGAAGTGTGCGGCGTGATAAGAGGCAGCAGATAAATGAGCTCGCAGAAAAAGCGGAAAACGCGGCAAACACAGGCAACAGTAAAGTGCTGTACCAAATTACTAAACAGCTCTCGGGAAAGCACTCTACTAAAAAGCATGCCGTAAAGAGTGCGGATGGGAGGCTGCTGTGCAGCGACGAGGAGCAACTCCAAAGATGGAGAGATTACTTCTTCGCCGCCCTGAATGGTTCACTTGCACAGGAACCTCAGGAAAACAGCAACAATGCACAGCCGATAAGAATCAACACCCGGGCCCCATCCAAAACGGAAATAGTAACCGCAATTCATGCGATGGCCAATGGTAAAACAGCTGGAAAAGATGGCATCCCGGCAGAATTGTTGAAAGCCGATTCAAGCCTCATAGCAGATGCGCTTCAGCCAATCCTGGAAATAGCATGGAACACCTGTACCTTTCCGGAGGATTGGACGGAAGGTATCATAGTCAAAATACCCAAAAAGGGGGACCTAACAATATGCGACAACTGGAGAGGCATCTGTCTATTATCTACTGTGGGTAAAATCTTGTCCCACGTTATATTATCAAGGATAAGAGAGGCAGTAGAGCGAACGCTTAGAAGGCAGCAGGCCGGATTCAGGAAGGGCCGCTCATGTATAGACCATATTAACACCTTGAGAATCATAGTGGAGCAGTCTACTGAATTCCGATCCCCCCTTTACCTAGCTTTCGTAGATTGTGAGAAAGCGTTCGACTCGGTTAATAGGAGCTTTATATGGCAGGCATTACGGCGACGTGGACTGCCTGATAAAATAATAGAATTGATAAAAGCCCTTTACAACAATTCCAAATGCAGAGTTCTCCATAATGGAAAATTATCCGACAGCTTCGAGGTGAATTCAGGAGTACGACAAGGATGTCTACTTTCGCCATTACTATTTCTTATAGTAATAAATGACATCCTTGTCGACGCTCTAGATAATAGAACAGGCGGCATACAATGGGGTTTGCTAGACCGCCTTAAGGACCTCGACTACGCGGATGATATCTGTTTGCTGGCCCACAGACATCAGGAGCTAAAAAACATGTTAAACAATTTGGCAACAGAAAGTAGTCTAGCAGGCTTAAGGCTGAATCCGAACAAAACCAAAGAAATGCGGATAAATGCAAACACACTTGAACGAACTGCGCTGAATAACCGTGACGTGGAACTGGTAGATAAATTCTGCTACCTCGGTAGCATTATTACCGAAAATGGCGGTACAGAAGAAGACGTCAGTTCCAGAATAAATAAAGCACGAGGCGCATATGCATGCCTGTTCCGCATATGGAGATCAACGGAGATCTCAACTAACACCAAATTGCGGCTGTTCAACTCCAACGTTAAGGCAGTTCTTTTGTACGGTTGCGAAACATGGAAAGTCACCCAATTCATCACAGGGCGCCTACAAGTCTTCATCAACAGATGCCTGCGTCGTATCCTAAAAATCCGCTGGCCAGATAGAATTTCAAATGAAGAGCTATGGCGCCGTGCCGGCCAAGAAAGGATAGACGACCAAATCAGGCGAAGGAAATGGAATTGGGTTGGCCACACCTTGCGACGCGATAACGAAAACCTAGCCAAACAGGCCCTTGACTGGAACCCGCAAGGATCCCGTCGAGTTGGAAGACCTAGAACAACGTGGAGGAGGACCCTACTAGCAGAGGCCGCAACAACTGGGAGATCCTGGTCAGAGCTGAGAGCTGTCGCGCAAAACAGAGTCCGCTGGAGGGCAACTGTTTCCGCCCTATGTCCCATGAGGGATTAAAGGGGCACAAAGAAGAAAGAAGAACATCCCCGGGTGACACCTTTAAACCAAACCCTAGAAATGATTATTTTGAGAAAAATAGTTAGAGGCTTTAGACCCCGCTGCATTTTGGCACACTTATTAAGGTTGGTATTAAAAATTTCAAGTTCATAACATCCCCGGGTGACACCCTTAAACAACCCCCTAGAAATGATTAGTTTTGGAACAAATAGTTAGAGGCTTTAGACCCCGCTGCATTTTTGCATACTTATTAGGGGTGATATTAGGAACTACCACAAAAAATTTCAAGCTCATAACATCCCCGGGTGATACCCTTAAACCACCCCCTAGAAATGATTATTTTAAAACAAATAGTTAGAGGCTTTAGACCCCGCTGCATTTTTGCACTTTAATTAAGGGTGGTATTAGGAACTGCCACAAAAAATTTCAAGTTCATAACATCTCCGGGTGACACCCTTAAACCACCCCCTAGAAATGATAATTTTGGAACAAATAGTTAAAGGCTTTAGACCCCGGTGCATTTTTGCACACTTATTAAGGGTGGTGTTAGGAACTGCCACAAAAAATTTCAAGTTCATAACATCCCCGGGCGACACCCTTAAAGCACCCCCTAGAAATGATTATTTTGAGACAAATAGTTAGAGGCTTTAGACCCCGCTGCATTTTTGCACACTTATTAAGGGTGGTATTAAGAACTACCACAAAAAAATTCAAGTTCATAACATCCCCGGGTGACACCCTTAAACCACCCCCTAGAAAAGATTATTTTGGAACAAATATTTAGAGGCTTTAGACCCCGCTGCATTTTTGCATACTTATTAAGGGTGGTATTAGGAAGAGCCACAAAAAATTTCAAGTTCATAACATCCTCGGGTGACACCCTTAAACCACCCCCTAGAATTAAATATTTTGAGAAAAATAATTAGAAGCTTTAGACCTCGCTGCATTTTTGCAAACTTATTAAGGATGGTATTAGGAACCACCACAAAAAATTTGAAGCTCATAACATCCCCGGGTGACACCCTTAAACCACCCCCTAGAAATGATTATTTTAAAACAAATAGTTATAGGCTTTAGACCCCGCTGCATTTTTGCATACTTAATAAGGGTGGTATTAGGAACTGCCACAAAAAATTTCAAGTTCATAACATCCCCGGGTGACACTCTTAAACCACCCCCTAGAAATGATTATTTTGAGACAAATAGAGGCTTTAGACCCCGCTGAATTTTTGCATACTTATTAAGGGTGGTATTAGGAACTACCACAAAAAATTTCAAGTTCATAACATCCCCGGGTGGCACTGCATTTTTGCACACTTATTAAGGGTGGTATTAGGAACTGCCACAAAAAATTTCAAGCTCATAACATCCCCGGGTGACACCCTTAAACCACACCCTAGAAATGATTTTTTGAGACAAATAGAGGCTTTAGACCCCGCTGAATTTTAGCATACTTATTAAGGGTGGTATTAGGAACTACCACAAAAAATTTCAAATTCATAACATCCCCGATTGACCCCTCAAACCACCCCCTAGAAAGGATTATTTTGGAACAAATAGTTAGAGGCCTTAGATCCCGCTGCATTTTTGCATCCTTATTAAGGGTGGTATTAGGAACTACCACAATAACAGTTCATAATATCCCCGGGTGACACCCTTAAATCACCCCCTAGAAATGATTATTTTTTAACAAATAGTTAGAGGCTTAAGCCCCGCTGCATTTTTGCATACTTATTAACGGTGGTATTAGGAACTACCACAAAAAATTTCAAGTTCATAACATCCCCGGGTGACACCCTTAAACCACCCCCTAGAAATGATTATTTTGGAACAAATAGTTAGAGGCTTTAGACCCCACTGCATTTTTGCACACTTATTAAGGGTGGTATTAGGAACTGCCACAAAAAATTTCAAGTACATAACATCCCCGGGTGACACCCTTAAACCACCCCCCAGAAATGATTATTTTGAGAAAAATAGTTAGAGGCTTTAGACCCTGCTGCATTTTTGCACACTTATTAAGGATGGTATTAAGAACTACCACAAAAAATTTCAAGTTCAAAATATCCCCGGGTGACACCCTTAAACCACCCCCTAGAAATGATTATTTTTGAACAAATAGTTAGAGGCTTTAGACCCCGCTGCATTTTTGCATATTTATTAAGGATGGTATTAGGAACAACTACAAAAAATTTCAAGCCCATAACATCCCCGCGTGACACCCTTAAATCACCCCCTAGAAATGATTATTTTGAGACAAATAGAGGCTTTAGACCCCGCCTAATTTTTGCATACTTATTAAGGGTGGTATTAGGAACTTCCACAAAAAATTTCAAGTTCATAACATCCGCGGGTGACACCCTTAAACCACCTCCTAGGAATGATTATTTTGGAACAAATACTTGGAGGCTTTAGACCCCGCTGCATTTTTGCATACTTATTAAGGGTGGTATTAGGAACTACCACAAAAAATTTCAAGTTTATAACATCTTCGGGTGACACCTTTAAACCACCCCCTAGAAATGATTATTTTGGGACAAATAGTTAGAGGCTTTAGACCCCGCTGCATTCTTGCACACTTATTAAGGGTGGTATTAGGAATTGCCGCAAAAAATTTCAAGTTCATAACATCCCCGGGTGACACCCTTAAACCACCCCCCAGAAATGATTATTTTGGAACAAATAGTTAGAGGCTTTACACCCCGCTGCATTTTTGCACTCCTATTAACGGTGGCATTAGGAACTACCACAAAAAATTTCAAGTTCATAACATCCCCGGGTGACACCCTTAAACCACCCCCTAGAAATGATTATTTTGGAACAAATAGTTAGAGGCTTTAGACCCCGCTGCATTTTTGCATACTTATTAAGTTTGGTATTAGGAACTACCACAAAAAATTTCAAGTTCATAACATCCCCGGGTGACACCTTTAAACCACCCCTAGAAATGGTTATTTTGGAACAAATAGTTAGAGGCTTTAGACCCCGCTGCATTTTTTATACTTATTAAGGGTGGTATTAGGAACTACCACAAAAAATTTCAAGTTCATAACATCCTCGGGTGACACCCTTAAACCACCCCCTAGAAATGATTATTTTAAAACAAATAGTTATAGGCTTTAGACCCCGCTGCATTTTTGCATACTTATTAAGGGTGGTATTAGGAACTGCCACAAAAAATTTCAAGTTCATAACATCACCGGGTGACACTCTTAAACCACCCCCTAGAAATAATTATTTTGGAACAAATAGTTAGAGGCTTTAGACCCCGCTGCATTTTTGCATACTTATTAAGGGTGGTATTAGGAACTACCACAAAAAATTTCAAGTTCATAATATCCCCGGGTGACACCGTTAAACCACCCCCTAGAAATGATTATTTTGGAACAAATAGTTAGAGGCTTTAGACCCCGCTGCATTTTTGCATACTTATTAAGGGTGGTATTAGGAACTGCCACAAAAAATGTCAAGTTCATAACATCCCCGGGTGACACCCTTAAACCACACCCTAGAAATGATTATTTTGGAACAAATAGTTAGAGGCTTTAGACCCCGCTGCATTTTTGCATACTTATTAAGGGTGGTATTAGGAACTACCACAAAAAATTTCAAGTTCATAACATCCCCGGGTGACACCCTTAAACCACCCCTAGAAATGATTATTTTGGAACAAATAGTTAGAGGCTTTAGACCCCGCTGCATTTTTGATACTTATATACTACTTGATATTAGGAACTACCACAAAAAATTTCAAGTTCATAGCATCCCCGGGTGACACCCTTAAAACACCCCCTTGAAATGATTATTTTGGAACAAATAGTTAGAGGCTTTAGCCCCGCTTCATTTTTGCATACTTATTAACGGTGGTATTAGGAACTACCACAAAAAATTTCAAGTTCATAACATCCCCGGGTGACACCCTTAAACCACCACCTAGAAATGATTATTTTGAGACAAATAGTTAGAGGTTTTAGACCCCGCTGCATTTTTGCACACTTATTAAGGGTGGTGTTAAGAACTACCACAAAAAATTTCAAGTTCATAACATCCCCGGGTGACGCCCTTAAACCACCCCCCAGAAATGATTATTTTGAGAAAAATAGTTAGACGCTTTAGACCTTGCTGCATTTTTGCTCACTTATTAAGGATAGTATTAAGAACTACCACAAAAAATTTCAAGTTCATAATATCCCCGGGTGACACCCTTAAACCACCCCCTAGAAATGATTATTTTGGAACAAATAGTTAGAGGCTTTAGACCCCGCTGCATTTTTGCATATTTATTAAGGATGGTATTAGGAACAACCACAAAAAATTTCAAGTTCATAACATCCCCGGGTGACACCCTTAAACCACCCCCCAGAAATGATTATTTTGAGAAAAATAGTTAGAGGCTTTAGACCTTGCTGCATTTTTGCTCACTTATTAAGGATGGTATTAACAACTACCACAAAAAATTTCAAGTTCATAACATCCCCGGGTGACACCCTTAAACCACCCCCTAGAAATGATTATTTTGAGACAAATAGAGGCTTTAGGCCCCGCTGAATTTTTGCACTCCTATTAAAAGTGGCATTAGGAACTGCCACAAAAAATTTCAAGTTCATAACATCCCCGGGTGACACCCTTAAACCACCCCTAGAAATGATTATTTCAAAAAAAAAAAAAAATAGTTATAGGCTTTAGACCCCACTGCATTTTTGCATACTTATTAAGGGTGGTATTAGGAACTACCACAAAAAATTTCAAGTTCATAACATCCCCGGGTGACACCCTTAAACCACCCCCCCCCGAAATAATTATTTTGGAACAAATAGTTAGAGGCTTTAGACCCCGCTGCATTTTTGCATACTTATTAAGGGTGGTATTAGGAACTACCACAAAAAATTTCAAGTTCATAATATCCCCGGGTGACACCGTTAAACCACCCCCTAGAAATGATTATTTTGGAACAAATAGTTAGAGGCTTTAGACCCCGCTGCATTTTTGCATACTTATTAAGGGTGGTATTAGGAACTGCCACAAGAAATGTCAAGTTCATAACATCCCCGGGTGACACCCTTAAACCACCCCCTAGAAATAATTATTTTGGAACAAATAGTTAGAGGCTTTAGACCCCGCTGCATTTTTGCATACTTATTAAGGGTGGTATTAGGAACTACCACAAAAAATTTCACGTTCATAATATCCCCGGGTGACACCGTTAAACCACCCCCTAGAAATGATTATTTTGGAACAAATAGTTAGAGGCTTTAGACCCCGCTGCATTTTTGCATACTTATTAAGGGTGGTATTAGGAACTGCCACAAAAAATGTCAAGTTCATAACATCCCCGGGTGACACTCTTAAAACACCCCTTAGAAATGAATATTTTGAGAAAAATAGTTAGAGGCTTTAGACCCCGCTGCATTTTTGCACTCTTATTAAGGGAGGCATTAGGAACTGCCACAAAAAATTTCAAGTTCATAACATCCCCGGGTGACACCCTTAAACCACACCCTAGAACAAATAGTTAGAGGCTTTAGACCCCGCTGCATTTTTGCACACTTATTAAGGGTGGTATTAAGAACTACCACAAAAAAGTTCAAGTTCATAACATCCCATCAGATACACATAAAATTTGCAAATTAATGAAAAAAAGGCATTTTAAAAGGTGAAAAAGTGAAAATAGTGTATATTAATTTTTTTAAACAAAATATTTGTGTTGTTTTAATGTTTCAAGTACGTATTTAAAAAAATGTAAATTTCAAAAGTGATTCCGGTGTTTACATGGAGTGAAAAAAGGTTTTTAGCCTATGGAACAAATTGGTGCCATGAAAAATTTCTCATAAGCAGTCCATTCTATATGTCAGTGCCCTGCACTCACAAAGTTTGTGAAGAACACTCCTGGAAGCGAACCGTCTAAACAGGCACCTAGTCTAATGCCGTTAAAAGGCGACTCAAATTGAAAGCCGGTAATTAAAAACTACGGGCGCTTTCATTAATGCAAGATGCGTGCGCAAATGACTTATTCAGCAATTGAAAGTGTGAAGTAGAGTTGAGCCGGACTTACAAGAGGCAGTTCATTTGTCCCGTACACGATAGTAAATTGTACTGAGGCCTCAACTTTTTTAAATGTCTCGGTTCAAAAATAATGTACTACTGGGATATGAGCGTGTATCGTGCGTTTGTAAATTACGAAGTAGAGAGGCATTTCTTACTTCTTTTGCAGCAGCAAAATATCCAATCTGAACTGCGCCGAGGTGAGATTGTAAACACGAACTGGAACAACATTTTCTTATTTCTTTTGCGACAACAATATATCCAATTCGAATTGCGGCAAGGTGAGATTGTAAACACGAACTGCATAAATATTTTCTTACTGTTTTTCCCGCAGTCAAATATCCAATTTAAGCCGAGCCATGGTGAGATTGTAAATACGAACTGGAGAGAAATCTCTTACATTTTTGAAGGAGTGAATTTACTAAAGAGACAATTCTTACATTTTACGAGGCAGGTGAATTTTGTGCTGAAGAGATAATTCTTACATTTTTCGAGGGAGGCAAATTTTGTACTGAAGAGATAATTCTTACAATTTCAATTTTGTTCATAGCAAATAAACAAATGTAGTAATAAATTATTATTTAACGAATGTCGATAGTAATAAATTAGTACTATTGTTTAATCGAAATAAAAGGTTAATTAAATGAATTGGGCTAGCTTCACAATGAAGCTAGCACAACCACTATTATTTTTTAAACTAATTGGGTAAAAAAAAATTTTTTACGGTAATTAATTAGTAATTATTTAGTACTAATTAATCATACAATTCGTTTTTGATTGTGCAAAAATGGCTGTTCCAGTTTCACGGCACCGGTGGTATTAGGAACTGCCACAAAAAATTTCAAGTTCATAACATCAACGGGTGACACCCTTAAACCACCCCCTAGAAATGATTATTTTGGAACAAATAGTTAGAGGCTTTAGACCCCGCTGCATTGTTGCACTCCTATTAAGGGTGGCATTAGGAACTGCCACAAAAAATGTCAAGTTCATAACATCCCCGGGTGACACCCTTAAACCACACCATAGAAATGATTATTTTGGAACAAATAGTTAGAGGCTTTAGACCCCGCTGCATTTTTGCATACTTATTAAGGGTGGTATTAGGAACTACCACAAAAAATTTCTAGTTCATAACATCCCCGGGTGACACCTTTAAACCACCCCCTAGAAATGAATATTTTGAGAAAAATACTTAGAGGCTTTAGACCCCGCTGCATTTTTGCATACTTATTAAAGATGGTATTAGGAACCACCACAAAAAATTGAAGAGCGATATTCCAAAACGTGCTAAGTTCTTATGATGTAATTAGTGGGAAATAAAAAAAAACTGAATATCACTTTCACTCTCGCCTAAAGGGCTGTAATATTATTTCCTTTCTCAAAAAACCGATAAAAGAAACTATTATCTATAAAAATATAAATAAATTTGCTACATTTTATATGAAAAAAATGGTTTTATTTATGGTGGTACATTTTCATAATGTACTAAGTCAATTACTTAGTACATTTTGAAATAAAATTTCATAGTAAAATTATGATACTATGGTAAATGTTTTCAGTCCTCAGAAAGTTCAGCCCAGCAAAAGAAAGAATAGTATTTTTCAAATCTTTATTTTTAATATAAAAAAAACATTAAAAAATTCAATATGAACACTAGCTATTGAAATTGATGGAAAATTCATTTGTATGACCCATTATACATCGGAATGAGTATGATTTGTGATAAATGTTTATGTGAATGCATAACTACTACGTCATAGATTGGAAAGCAATACAATATTAAAATTAAACAAAAATTGACTTAGTACGTTTTGGAATATCGCTCTTCAATTTTAAGCTCATTACATCCCCGGGTGACACCCTTAAACCACCCCCTAGAAATGATTATTTTGAGACAAATAGAGGCTTTAGACCCCGCTGCATTTTTGCATACTTATTAAGGGTGGTATTAGGAATTACCACAAAAAAATTCAAGTTCCTAACATCCCCGGGTGACACCCTTAAACCACCCCCTAGAAATGATTATTTTGGAACAAATAGTTAGCGGCTTTAGCCCCGCTGCATTTTTGCATACTTATTAACGGTGGTATTAGGAACTACCACAAAAAATTTCAAGTTCATAACATTCCCGGGTGACACCCTTAAAATACCCCCTAGAAATGATTATTTTGGAACAAATAGTTAGAGGCTTTAGACCCCACTGCATTTTTGCACACTTATTAAGGGTGGTATTAGGAATTGCCACAAAAAATTTCAAGTTCATAACATCCCCGGGTGACACCCTCTAAACCACCCCCTAGAAATGATTATTTTGGAACAAATAGTTAGAGGCTTTAGACCCCGCTGCATTTTTGCATACTTATTAAGGGTGGTATTAGGACCTACCACAAAAAATTTCAAGTTCATAACATCCGCGGGTGACACCCTTAAACCACCTCCTAGGAATGATTATTTTGGAACAAATAGTTAGAGGCTTTACACCCCGCCGCATTTTTGCACTGCTATTAACGGTGGCATTAGGAACTGCCACAAAAAATTTCAAGTTCATAACATCCCCGGGTGACACCCTTAAACCACACCCTAGAAATGATTATTTTGGAACAAATAGTTAGAGGCTTTAGACCCCGCTGCATTTTTGCATACTTATTAAGGGTGGTATTAGGAACTACCACAAAAAATTTCAAGTTCATAACATCCTCCGGTGACACCCTTAAACCACCTCCTTGAAATGATTATTTTGGAACAAATAGTTAGAGACTTTAGACTCCGCTGAATTCTTGCACACTTATTAAGGGTGGTATTAGGAACTATTGATCTATGAATTTTCATCACAAAATATTGCAGTTTGGTCTTCCAACTTCATCAAAAATATGTTTACTCAAGAAACCAAAATGAAATTGTCTTGTTTCTTATTTCTCACTCAAACACGAGACAATGCAAGGGTCATTCGATTAATTACCGGCTTTCAATTTGAGTCGCCTTTTAACGGCATTAGACTAGGTACCTGCTTAGACAGGTCGCGCCCACCTATCAACACGAAATTTGAAGATGAAGGGTGAAGTGTCCCCACTTCCCCTGCACCACTGACATATAATAATGGACTGCTCATCAGCAATTATTCCCATACAAACCGATGGCACCAAAAAGGTATAGTCGCTCGCTCATCCATAAGCCCCCAAACTGATAGAAGCACTCAGAAATAAAATCAATTAGAAAAAAATAGACGGGTATAGTGATGTTTATATCTTTTGCTCTTTTCCCCATAAGCCCCCGGATTTTGACATACAGAATGTCAGTTGCTAAGACAGGCGTTAAGAACTTAAATCAGATACACATAAAATTTGCAAATTAATGAAAAAAAGGCATTTTAAAAGGTGAAAAAGTGAAAATAGTGTTTATTAATTTTTTTAAACAAAATATTTGTGTTGTTTTAATGTTTCAAGTACGTATTTAAAAAAATGTAAATTTCAAAAGTGATTCCGGTGTTTACATGGAGTGAAAAAAGGTTTTTAGCCTATGGAACAAATTGGTGCCATGAAAAATTTCTCATAAGCAGTCCATTCTATATGTCAGTGCCCTGCACTCACAAAGTTTGTGAAGAACACTCCTGGAAGCGAACCGTCTAAACAGGCACCTAGTCTAATGCCGTTAAAAGGCGACTCAAATTGAAAGCCGGTAATTAAAAACTAAGGGCGCTTTCATTAATGCAAGATGCGTGCGCAAATGACTTATTCAGCAATTGAAAGTGTGAAGTAGAGTTGAGCCGGACTTACAAGAGGCAGTTCATTTGTCCCGTACACGATAGTAAATTGTACTGAGGCCTCAACTTTTTTAAATGTCTCGGTTCAAAAATAATGTACTACTGGGATATGAGCGTGTATCGTGCGTTTGTAAATTACGAAGTAGAGAGGCATTTCTTACTTCTTTTGCAGCAGCAAAATATCCAATCTGAACTGCGCCGAGGTGAGATTGTAAACACGAACTGGAACAACATTTTCTTATTTCTTTTGCGACAATAATATATCCAATTCGAATTGCGGCGAGGTGAGATTGTAAACACGAACTGCATAAATATTTTCTTACTGTTTTTCCCGCAGTCAAATATCCAATTTAAGCCGAGCCGTGGTGAGATTGTAAATACGAACTGGAGAGAAATCTCTTACATTTTTGAAGGAGTGAATTTACTAAAGAGACAATTCTTACATTTTACGAGGCAGGTGAATTTTGTGCTGAAGAGATAATTCTTACATTTTTCGAGGGAGGCAAATTTTGTACTGAAGAGATAATTCTTACAATTTCAATTTTGTTCATAGCAAATAAACAAATGTAGTAATAAATTATTATTTAACGAATGTCGATAGTAATAAATTAGTACTATTGTTTAATCGAAATAAAAGGTTAATTAAATGAATTGGGCTAGCTTCACAATGAAGCTAGCACAACCACTATTATTTTTTAAACTAATTGGGTAAAAAAAAATTTTTTACGGTAATTAATTAGTAATTATTTAGTACTAATTAATCATACAATTCGTTTTTGATTGTGCAAAAATGGCTGTTCCAGTTTCACGGCACCGGTGGTATTAGGAACTGCCACAAAAAATTTCAAGTTCATAACATCAACGGGTGACACCTTTAAACCACCCCCTAGAAATGATTATTTTGGAACAAATAGTTAGAGGCTTTAGACCCCGCTGCATTGTTGCACTCCTATTAAGGGTGGCATTAGGAACTGCCACAAAAAATGTCAAGTTCATAACATCCCCGGGTGACACCCTTAAACCACACCATAGAAATGATTATTTTGGAACAAATAGTTAGAGGCTTTAGACCCCGCTGCATTTTTGCATACTTATTAAGGGTGGTATTAGGAACTACCACAAAAAATTTCAAGTTCATAACATCCCCGGGTGACACCCTTAAACCACCCCCTAGAAATGATTATTTTAAAACAAATAGTTATAGGCTTTACACCCCGCTGCATTTTTGCATACTTATTAAGGGTGGTATTAAGAACTACCACAAAAAATTTCAAGTTCATAACATCCGCGGGTGACACCCTTAAACCACCCCCTAGAAATAATTATTTTGGAACAAATAGTTAGAGGCTTTAGACCCCGCTGCATTTTTGCATACTTATTAAGGGTGGTATTAGGAACTACCACAAAAAATTTCAAGTTCATAACATCCCCGGGTGACACCGTTAAACCTCCCCCTAGAAATGATTATTTTAGAACAAATAGTTAGAGGCTTTAGACCCCGCTGCATTTTTGCATACTTATTAAGGGTGGTATTAGGAACTGCCACAAAAAATGTCATGTTCATAACATCCCCGGGTGACACCCTTAAACCACCCCCTAGAAATGAATATTTTGAGAAAAATAGTTAGAGGCTTTAGACCCCGCTGCATTTTTGCACTCCTATTAAGGGTGGCATTAGGAACTGCCACAAAAAACTTCAAGTTCATAACATCCCCGGGTGACACCCTTAAACCACACCCTAGAAATGATTATTTTGGAACAAATAGTTAGAGGCTTTAGACCCAGCTGCATTTTTGCATACTTATTAAGGGTGGTATTAGGAACTACCACAAAAAATTTCAAGTTCATAACATCCCCGGGTGACACCCTTAAACCACCCCTAGAAATGATTATTTTGGAACAAATAGTTAGAGGCTTTACACCCCGCCGCATTTTTGCACTGCTATTAACGGTGGCATTAGGAACTGCCACAAAAAATTTCAAGTTCATAACATCCCCGGGTTACACCCTTAAACCACACCATAGAAATGATTATTTTGGAACAAATAGTTAGAGGCTTTAGACCCCGCTGCATTTTTGCATACTTATTAAGTGTGGTATTAGGAACTACCACAAAAAATTTCAAGTTCATAACATCCCCGGGTGACACCCTTAAACCAACCCTAGAAATGATTATTTTGGAACAAATAGTTAGAGGCTTTAGACTCCGCTGAATTTTTGATACTTATTAAGGGTGGTATTAGGAACTACCACAAAAAATTTCAAGTTCATAACATCCCCGGGTGACACCCTTAAACCACCCCCTAGAAATGATTATTTTAAAACAAATAGTTATAGGCTTTAGACCCCGCTGCATTTTTGCATACTTATTAAGGGTGGTATTAAGAACTACCACAAAAAATTTCAAGTTCATAACATCCGCGGGTGACACCCTTAAACCACCCCCTAGAAATAATTATTTTGGAACAAATAGTTAGAGGCTTTAGACCCCGCTGCATTTTTGCATACTTATTAAGGGTGGTAGTAGGAACTACCACAAAAAATGTCAAGTTCATAACATCCCCGGGTGACACCGTTAAACCTCCCTCTAGAAAAGATTATTTTAGAACAAATAGTTAGAGGCTTTAGACCCCGCTGCATTTTTGCATACTTATTAAGGGTGGTATTAGGAACTGCCACAAAAAATTACAAGTTCATAACATCCCCGGGTGACACCCTTAAACCACCCCCTAGAAATGAATATTTTGAGAAAAATAGTTAGAGGCTTTAGACCCAGCTGTATTTTTGCATACTTATTAAGGGTGGTATTAGGAACTACCACAAAAAATTTCAAGTTCATAACATCCCCGGGTGACACCCTTAAACCACCCCTAGAAATGATTATTTTGGAACAAATAGTTAGAGGCTTTAGACCCCGCTGCATTTTTGATACTTATATACTACTTGATATTAGGAACTACCACAAAAAATTTCAAGTTCATAGCATCCCCGGGTGACACCCTTAAACCGCCCCCTAGAAATGATTATTTTGGAACAAATAGTTAGAGGCTTTAGCCCCGCTGCATTTTTGCATACTTATTAAGGGTGGTATTAGGAACTACCACAAAAAATTTCAAGATCATAACATCCCCGGGTGACACCCTTATACCACCCCCTAGAAATGATTATTTTGGAACAAATTGTTAGAGGCTTTAGACCCCACTGCATTTTTGCACACTTATTGAGGGTGGCTTTAGGAACTGCCACAAAAAATTTCAAGTTCATAACATCCCCGGGTGACACCCTTAAACCACCCCCTAGAAATGATTATTTTGAGACAAATAGTTAGAGGTTTTAGACCCCGCTGCATTTTTGCACACTTATTAAAGGTGGTATTAAGAACTACCACAAAAAATTTCAAGTTCATAACATCCCCGGGTTACACTTTTAAACCACCCCCCAGAAATGATTATTTTGAGAAAAATAGTTAGAGGCTTTAGACCCTGCTGCATTTTTGCATACTTATTAAGGATGGTATTAAGAACTACCACAAAAAATTTCATGTTCATAACATCCCCGGGTGACACCCTTAAACCACCCCCTAGAACTGATTATTTTGGAACAAATAGTTAGAGGCTTTAGACCCCGCTGCATTTTTGCATATTTATTAAGGATGGTATTAGGAACAAACACAAAAAATTTCAAGCTCATAACATCCCCGGGTGACACCCTTAAACCACACCCTAGAAATGATAATTTTGGAACAAATAGTTAGAGGCTTTAGACCCCGCTGCATTTTTGCATACTTATTAAGGGTGGTATTAGGAACTGCCACAAAAAATTTCAAGTTCATAACATCCCCGGGTGACATCCTTAAACCACCCCCTAGAAATGAATATTTTGAGAAAAATAGTTAGAGGCTTAGACCCCGCTGCATTTTTGCACTCCTATTAAGGGTGGCATTAGGAACTGCCACAAAAAATTTCAAGTTCATAACATCCCCGGGTGACACCCTTAAACCACCCACTAGAAATGACTATTTTGGAACAAATAGTTAGAGGCTTTAGACCCCGCTGCATTTTTGCATATTTATTAAGGATGGTATTAGGAACAACCACAAAAAATTTCAAGTATATAACATCCCCGGGTGACACTCTTAAACCACCCCCTAGAAATGATTATTTCAAAACAAATAGTTATAGGCTTTAGACCCCACTGAATTTTTGCATACTTATTAAGGGTGGTATTAGGAACTACCACAAAAAATTTCAAGTTCATAACATCCGCGGGTGACACCCTTAAACCACCTCCTAGGAATGATTATTTTGGAACAAATACTTAGAGGCTTTAGACCCCGCTGCATTTTTGCATACTTATTAAGGGTGGTATTAGAAACTACCACAAAAAATTTCAAGTTCATAACATCCCCGGGTGACACCCTTAAACCACCCCTAGAAATGATTATTTTGGAACAAATAGTTAGAGGCTTTAGACCCAGCTGCATTTTTGATACTTATTAAGGGTGGTATTAGGAACTGCCACAAAAAATGTCAAGTTCATAACATCCCCGGGTGACACCCTTAAACCACCCCCTAGAAATGGTTATTTTGGAACAAATAGTTAGAGGCTTTAGACCCCGCTGCATTTTTGCACTCCGATTAAGGGTGGCATTAGGAACTGCCACAAAAAATTTCAAGTTCATAGCATCCCCGGGTGACACCCTTAAACCACCCCCTAGAAATGATTATTTCAAAACAAATAGTTATAGGCTTTAGACCCCACTGCATTTTTGCATACTTATTAAGGGTGGTATTAGGAACTACCACAAAAAATTTCAAGTTCATAACATCCCCGGGTGACACCCTTAAACCACCCCTAGAAATAATTATTTTGGAACAAATATACCCCGCTGCATTTTTGCATACTTATTAAGGGTGGTATTAGGAACTACCACAAAAAATTTCAAGTTCATAATATCCCCGGGTGACACCGTTAAACCACCCCCTAGAAATGATAATTTTGGAACAAATAGTTAGAGGCTTTAGACCCCGCTGCATTTTTGCATACTTATTAAGGGTGGTATTAGGAACTGCCACAAAAAATTTCAAGTTCATAACATCCCCGGGTGACATCCTTAAACCACCCCCTAGAAATGAATATTTTGAGAAAAATAGTTAGAGGCTTAGACCCCGCTGCATTTTTGCACTCCTATTAAGGGTGGCATTAGGAACTGCCACAAAAAATTTCAAGTTCATAACATCCCCGGGTGACACCCTTAAACCACCCACTAGAAATGACTATTTTGGAACAAATAGTTAGAGGCTTTAGACCCCGCTGCATTTTTGCATATTTATTAAGGATGGTATTAGGAACAACCACAAAAAATTTCAAGTATATAACATCCCCGGGTGACACTCTTAAACCACCCCCTAGAAATGATTATTTCAAAACAAATAGTTATAGGCTTTAGACCCCACTGCATTTTTGCATACTTATTAAGGGTGGTATTAGGAACTACCACAAAAAATTTCAAGTTTATAACATCCCCGGGTGACACCCTTAAACCACCCCCTAGAAATAATTATTTTGGAACAAATATACCCCGCTGCATTTTTGCATACTTATTAAGGGTGGTATTAGGAACTACCACAAAAAATTTCAAGTTCATAATATCCCCGGGTGACACCGTTAAACCACCCCCTAGAAATGATAATTTTGGAACAAATAGTTAGAGGCTTTAGACCCCGCTGCATTTTTGCATACTTATTAAGGGTGGTATTAGGAACTGCCACAAAAAATTTCAAGTTCATAACATCCCCGGGTGACATCCTTAAACCACCCCCTAGAAATGAATATTTTGAGAAAAATAGTTAGAGGCTTAGACCCCGCTGCATTTTTGCACTCCTATTAAGGGTGGCATTAGGAACTGCCACAAAAAATTTCAAGTTCATAACATCCCCGGGTGACACCCTTAAACCACCCACTAGAAATGACTATTTTGGAACAAATAGTTAGAGGCTTTAGACCCCGCTGCATTTTTGCATATTTATTAAGGATGATATTAGGAACAACCACAAAAAATTTCAAGTATATAACATCCCCGGGTGACACTCTTAAACCACCCCCTAGAAATGATTATTTTGGAACAATTAGTTAGAGGCTTTAGCCCCGCTGCATTTTTGCACACTTATTAAGGGTGGTATTAAGAACTACCACAAAAAATTTCAAGTTCATAACATCCCCGGGTGACACCCTTAAACCACCCCCCAGAAATGATTATTTTGAGAAAAATAGTTAGAGGCTCTAGACCCTGCTGCATTTTTGCTCACTTATTAAGGATGGTATTAAGAACTACCACAAAAAATTTCAAGTTCATAACATCCCCGGGTGTCACCCTTAAACCACCCCCTAGAACTGATTATTTTGGAACAAATACTTAGAGGCTTTAGACCCCGCTGCATTTTTGCATACTTATTAAGGGTGGTATTAGGAACTACCACAAAAAATTTCAAGTTCATAACATCCCCTAGAGACACCCTTAAACCACCCCTAGAAATGATTATTTTGGAACAAATAGTTAGAGGTTTTAGACCCCGCTGAATTTTTGCACACTTATTAAGGGTGGTATTAAGAACTAGTGATGAGCAAAAGTGATCTTGTTCTTGCAGTCTTGTCTTGTTCTTGCACATTTTGCAAGAACAAGAACAAGAACAAGACTTAGTTATGCTTGCAAGAACAAGAACAAGACTAACTGTGCAAGAACAAGACCCAGAGCAAGATTTCTTGCAAGATTCTTGCAAAAATTCCACCTAAATTCATTCTATTAAAAACATTTTCTAGGTGAGAAACCGCAAAAATTTTGAAGCAAAATCAAACCTTAGATGTCAGTATTCAGTAGTTCAAGTAGTTTATTAGAAAAGAAAAAATGCTCTAAAAAATTATTTTTTGAGTAACCTCTTTTGCTTTTTGGATGGCAAGGAAACTCGGACTTTTCTCAATGTATGTAATATATTTTCAAGGCCTCCACATTGGTTACATCGCATCGTAAGAACGACAGGAGCGTGGGTCAGTTTTTGTATTGCTGCAAAGGGATTTAATAATTTTTTTTGCCCATACACGACATTTCTTCTTTAATGAATCATACTTGAACAACCTAATTTTTTATAATAAGTTATGGGTATAATACTGGTTTACTTTTGCTTCAAAATATTTCCGTTGTAATTTGTTGTTTACACACTTGACAGAAAAATGTCTACGCCTAACTTGTTCCCATATGAATTTTATGTAATTTTTCAGGGGCGCAAACATAATAACGTCACCAAGAGCAGTCGTGAAACTGATTTGTTTAATAAAAAAGCCATGTGGAATTCTCACCTCAAAGGTAGTAAATTTTCGGTGTATACAAACTTTTGACGCTGACTGATTGACGCTAAAATTATAATAGTTTTAAAATCAATTTTTTGCATTTTGTTGTTTGGATATAATTTTTTTATTAAAGTCTAGGTTTTTTTCAATAACCATTTTATAAAATCAACATACAATACCTACTACATGCGAGAAAATACCTTGGCCTTGCAGTTTTGTCTTGCCTTGTCTTGGCCTTGCACATTTAGTAAGAACAAGGACAAGCTTTAGGTATATTTGCAAGAACAAGAACAAGACTTAGGTATGTTTGCAAGAACAAGAACAAGAACAAGACTTAGCTATGCTTGCAAGAACAAGAACAAGACAGACTAAACAAGAACAAGACAAGAACAAGACTAGATTAGTCTTGTCTTGTTCTTGCGTTTGCTCATCACTATTAAGAACTACCACAAAAAATTTCAAGTTCATAACATCCCCGGGTGACACCCTTAAACCACCCCCTAGAACTGATTATTTTGGAACAAATAGTTAGAGGCTTTAGACCCCGCTGCATTTTTGCATATTTATTAAGGATGGTATTAGGAACAACCACAAAAAATTTCAAGTATATAACATCCCCGGGTGACACACTTGTACCGGTCGGTTGGAAAATTTATTTTGACTGGGGAATTTAGTTTGGAAATCACCCTGTAGGCAAGGGGAAATTTACTGTAAAATTACTGGGGAGGAAAAGGAAAATTTAAAAAGGATAGGCGAGGAAAAAAATGAATAATGAAAGGAGTTTTTTTTTGAAAAAAGGAAAGAGTTCTATCTAGTTCGTGGGACCGAATTTCATTAAGCAGTCCTTAAAAATTACACATAAATACAATATCATATTATCGTGTTATAAAATAATGATATTAACACGTTGATTAAAAGTATACTGACGCGGTTCTATATTCGTAAGAATTAAATAAAAAGAAAAAAAAAGAAAAAAGGGAACGACTAAATAATAAATCATCATCATCAAAAACAACAAAAAATACGACGAGAGAAGATCAGAAAGGAAAGAAGACGACGACGACGTACGGCTGCTCTACACCACCAACACACCACAACCAACGGGGGGGAGAAAAAAAGAAGCCACCAAAAGATGACTTAAAGCCAGAGTTTATGTTACATCGGAATTCAATAAAAATCCTTTTAAATTCCGTGCAGCAGTAAGTAAAAAATTCATACATCAAAAAATATATGTAGCTTTCGTGGGTTAATTAAAACACAAAAAAAGTAAAAAATTAATAAAATAAAAAAAAAGAAGAAAAACAAAAAAAACAAGAAGGATTAAAAAAACGCCCACGGGAGGAAAGTTTCACGTACATTTTGCTTTGCTATTGAAACACAAAAATCGGTATATAAAAGAAAATTTATATTTAGTTATTTTTCTTTGTTATCGATAATATTCAGCGGAGAAGAATTATTTCAATAAAAACTGAGGATTTTTGTCTATAATTCGGTCGCAGATCGCAAATTACAAAAAAAAGAAAAAAAAAAGGAAAAACTTTAAAAGCGGCTGAGGACGTCCAAAATAAAAAAAAAAAAAAAATTTAATTGAGTTTGTGTGGTTGGGTTTTTTTTTGGTTAGAGGAATAAAATAGAGAAGAAAAAGAGGGGGGGAAAATTTCGTGTGCTCTGAAAACCCCGTAGGCGGCGTTTTTACAAAATATATTATACTTATATATATATAAACTGAGGACGAGAGCTATAGTCAATTAACTGTCTGGGGTGGAGAAGTTCAACCAATTCTTGCAGTCCAGAAGAATATAAAAACAAAAAAAAAAAAAAAAAAAAAAACTTTCTTGTTGCTTTAATTTAAACAAAAAAAAAAAAAGGAAAAATTTATTACTAAAATAACAATTTTAATATTAATAGTATTTAGTATTACCTTGATAATATTCTTTATACTTAGTTGTGATTTGTGTTGCTCCATGTCGGTAATAATTACATTTTGTTTTTTTGTTGGTTCAGGAAATTTTTGTTTTCCTCGTCTGTTGATTGTACTATCATCTGTACAAAGTGAGGAGTATTGGCCAATACTGCGCACTTTAGTGGTAACATCCATAAAGTACGTAACTCGTATCTTTTTATTTTATTGTATTCGTTCACGATTATTTGACATGGGCAACTAATCCGTGTTGTTGGTATTAAACTTCCATGTACTGTTTATGTTTAGTTTTCCAGATTAAATGATTATAAACATGAGAATGGTCCAGTGGTAAATTTTTTTTGGTGGAATGGTTGAGGGGGGGATCATTGCTTTTCAGGGTTTGACGCGGCTCAGGCGACGATCGGAGAATTATGGAAGAAAGTCAAAGTGGCACCGATACAGGTAAGTGGTGAACCAGCCTCGGTAAATCCCGGCCACACACCCCACGACCCCTCCGGCGAGCTAGCTAACTCCGTGTGGCCGGCGTAGGAGTCCGGATTTTCTTTGTATTTCTTATGTATGGTGTTGGCTCCTTGGCCATTCTCTTCAGGGCTTATGGCTAAGGGGGTGACACCTCGCATAAGTGGCGCCCAATAAATGGTCGCGCCATTATGCTGCTACACACTTAAACCACCCCCTAGAAATGATTATTTTGGAACAATTAGTTAGAGGCTTTAGACCCCACTGCATATTTGCACACTTATTAAGGGTGGTATTAGGAACTGCCACAAAAAATTTCAAGTTCATAACATCCCCGGGTGACACCCTTAAACCACTCCTAGAAATGATTATTTTGGAACAAATAGTTAGAGGCTTTAGACCCCGCTGCATTTTTGATACTTATTAAGGGTGGTATTAGGAACTGCCAGAAAAAATGTCAAGTTCATAACATCCCCGGGTGACACCCTTAAACCACCCCCTAGAAATGGTTATTTTGGAACAAATAGTTAGAGGCTTTAGACCCCGCTGCATTTTTGCACTCCTATTAAGGGTGGCATTAGGAACTGCCACAAAAAATTTCAAGTTCATAACATCCCCGGGTGACACCCCTAAACCACCCCCTAGAAATGATTATTTTAAAACAAATAGTTATAGGCTTTACACCCCGCTGCATTTTTGCATACTTATTAAGGGTGGTATTAAGAACTACCACAAAAAATTTCAAGTTCATAACATCCGCGGGTGACACCCTTAAACCACCCCCTAGAAATAATTATTTTGGAACAAATAGTTAGAGGCTTTAGACCCCGCTGCATTTTTGCATACTTATTAAGGGTGGTATTAGGAACTACCACAAAAAATTTCAAGTTCATAATATCCCCGGGTGACACCGTTAAACCACCCCCTAGAAATGATAATTTTGGAACAAATAGTTAGAGGCTTTAGACCCCGCTGCATTTTTGCATACTTATTAAGGGTGGTATTAGGAACTGCCACAAAAAATGTCAAGTTCATAACATCCCCGGGTGACACCCTTAAACCACCCCCTAGAACTGATTATTTTGGAACAAATAGTTAGAGGCTTTAGACCCCGCTGCATTTTTGCATACTTATTAAGGGTGGTATTAGGAACTACCACAAAAAATTTCAAGTTCATAACATCCCCGGGTGACACCCTTAAACCACCCCCTAGAAATGATTATTTTAAAACAAATAGTTATAGGCTTTACACCCCGCTGCATTTTTGCATACTTATTAAGGGTGGTATTAAGAACTACCACAAAAAATTTCAAGTTCATAACATCCGCGGGTGACACCCTTAAACCACCCCCTAGAAATAATTATTTTGGAACAAATAGTTAGAGGCTTTAGACCCCGCTGCATTTTTGCATAACATCCCCGGGTGACACCCTTAAACCACCCCCTAGAACTGATTATTTTGGAACAAATAGTTAGAGGCTTTAGACCCCGCTGCATTTTTGCATATTTATTAAGGATGGTATTAGGAACAACCACAAAAAATTTCAAGTATATAACATCCCCGGGTGACACACTTAAACCACCCCCTAGAAATGATTATTTTGGAACAATTAGTTAGAGGCTTTAGACCCCACTGCATATTTGCACACTTATTAAGGGTGGTATTAGGAACTGCCACAAAAAATTTCAAGTTCATAACATCCCCGGGTGACACCCTTAAACCACTCCTAGAAATGATTATTTTGGAACAAATAGTTAGAGGCTTTAGACCCCGCTGCATTTTTGATACTTATTAAGGGTGGTATTAGGAACTGCCACAAAAAATGTCAAGTTCATAACATCCCCGGGTGACACCCTTAAACCACCCCCTAGAAATGGTTATTTTGGAACAAATAGTTAGAGGCTTTAGACCCCGCTGCATTTTTGCACTCCTATTAAGGGTGGCATTAGGAACTGCCACAAAAAATTTCAAGTTCATAACATCCCCGGGTGACACCCCTAAACCACCCCCTAGAAATGATTATTTCAAAACAAATAGTTATAGGCTTTAGACCCCACTGCATTTTTGCATACTTATTAAGGGTGGTATTAGAAACTACCACAAAAAATTTCAAGTTCATAACATCCCCGGGTGACACCCCTAAACCACCCCCTAGAAATGATTATTTCAAAACAAATAGTTATAGGCTTTAGACCCCACTGCATTTTTGCATACTTATTAAGGGTGGTATTAGGAACTACCACAAAAAATTTCAAGTTCATAATATCCCCGGGTGACACCGTTAAACCACCCCCTAGAAATGATAATTTTGGAACAAATAGTTAGAGGCTTTAGACCCCGCTGCATTTTTGCATACTTATTAAGGGTGGTATTAGGAACTGCCACAAAAAATGTCAAGTTCATAACATCCCCGGGTGACACCCTTAAACCACCCCCTAGAAATGATTATTTTGGAACAAATAGTTAGAGGCTTTAGACCCCGCTGCATTTTTGCACTCTTATTAAGTTTAATTTTAATTATATTTTAATTTTAATTTTAATTTTAATTTTAATTTTAATTTTAATTTTAATTTTAATTTTAATTTTAATTTTAATTTTAATTTTAATTTTAATTTTAATTTTAATTTTAATTTTAATTTTAATTTTAATTTTAATTTTAATTTTAATTTTAATTTTAATTTTAATTTTAATTTTAATTTTAATTTTAATTTTAATTTTAATTTTAATTTTAATTTTAATTTTAATTTTAATTTTAATTTTAATTTTAATTTTAATTTTAATTTTAATTTTAATTTTAATTTTAATTTTAATTTTAATTTTAATTTTAATTTTAATTTTAATTTTAATTTTAATTTTAATTTTAATTTTAATTTTAATTTTAATTTTAATTTTAATTTTAATTTTAATTTTAATTTTAATTTTAATTTTAATTTTAATTTTAATTTTAATTTTAATTTTAATTTTAATTTTAATTTTAATTTTAATTTTAATTTTAATTTTAATTTTAATTTTAATTTTAATTTTAATTTTAATTTTAATTTTAATTTTAATTTTAATTTTAATTTTAATTTTAATTTTAATTTTAATTTTAATTTTAATTTTAATTTTAATTTTAATTTTAATTTTAATTTTAATTTTAATTTTAATTTTAATTTTAATTTTAATTTTAATTTTAATTTTAATTTTAATTTTAATTTTAATTTTAATTTTAATTTTAATTTTAATTTTAATTTTAATTTTAATTTTAATTTTAATTTTAATTTTAATTTTAATTTTAATTTTAATTTTAATTTTAATTTTAATTTTAATTTTAATTTTAATTTTAATTTTAATTTTAATTTTAATTTTAATTTTAATTTTAATTTTAATTTTAATTTTAATTTTAATTTTAATTTTAATTTTAATTTTAATTTTAATTTTAATTTTAATTTTAATTTTAATTTTAATTTTAATTTTAATTTTAATTTTAATTTTAATTTTAATTTTAATTTTAATTTTAATTTTAATTTTAATTTTAATTTTAATTTTAATTTTAATTTTAATTTTAATTTTAATTTTAATTTTAATTTTAATTTTAATTTTAATTTTAATTTTAATTTTAATTTTAATTTTAATTTTAATTTTAATTTTAATTTTAATTTTAATTTTAATTTTAATTTTAATTTTAATTTTAATTTTAATTTTAATTTTAATTTTAATTTTAATTTTAATTTTAATTTTAATTTTAATTTTAATTTTAATTTTAATTTTAATTTTAATTTTAATTTTAATTTTAATTTTAATTTTAATTTTAATTTTAATTTTAATTTTAATTTTAATTTTAATTTTAATTTTAATTTTAATTTTAATTTTAATTTTAATTTTAATTTTAATTTTAATTTTAATTTTAATTTTAATTTTAATTTTAATTTTAATTTTAATTTTAATTTTAATTTTAATTTTAATTTTAATTTTAATTTTAATTTTAATTTTAATTTTAATTTTAATTTTAATTTTAATTTTAATTTTAATTTTAATTTTAATTTTAATTTTAATTTTAATTTTAATTTTAATTTTAATTTTAATTTTAATTTTAATTTTAATTTTAATTTTAATTTTAATTTTAATTTAATTTTAATTTTAATTTAATTTTAATTTTAATTTTAATTTTAATTTTAATTTTAATTTTAATTTTAATTTTAATTTTAATTTTAATTTTAATTTTAATTTTAATTTTAATTTTAATTTTAATTTTAATTTTAATTTTAATTTTAATTTTAATTTTAATTTTAATTTTAATTTTAATTTTAATTTTAATTTTAATTTTAATTTTAATTTTAATTTTAATTTTAATTTTAATTTTAATCCTAATTTTAATTTTGTTCCTTTTTTTTGTACTCTAAAAGATGTATATCTTGTGTACTTTAAAATATATTAAACTATTAAACTTTATTAAGGGTGGCATTAGGAACTGCCACAAAAAATTTCAAGTTCATAACATCCCCGGGTGACACCCTTAAACCACCCCTAGAAATGATTATTTCAAAACAAATAGTTATAGGCTTTAGACCCCACTGCATTTTTGCATACTTATTAAGGGTGGTATTAGGAACTACCACAAAAAATTTCAAGTTCATAACATCCCCGGGTGACACCCTTAAACCACCCCCTAGAAATAATTATTTTGGAACAAATAGTTAGAGGCTTTAGACCCCGCTGCATTTTTGCATACTTATTAAGGGTGGTATTAGGAACTACCACAAAAAATTTCAAGTTCATAATATCCCCGGGTGACACCGTTAAACCACCCCCTAGAAATGATAATTTTGGAACAAATAGTTAGAGGCTTTAGACCCCGCTGCATTTTTGCATACTTATTAAGGGTGGTATTAGGAACTGCCACAAAAAATGTCAAGTTCATACATCCCCGGCTGACACCCTTAAACCACCCCCTAGAAATGAATATTTGAGAAAAATAGTTAGAGGCTTAGACCCCGCTGCATTTTTGCACTCCTATTAAGGGTGGCATTAGGAACTGCCACAAAAAATTTCAAGTTCATAACATCCCCGGGTGACACCCTTAAACCACCCCTATAAATGATTATTTTGGAACAAATAGTTAGAGGCTTTAGACCCCGCTGCATTTTTGCATACTTATTAAGGGTGGTATTAGGAACTACCACAAAAAATTTCAAGTTCATAATATCCCCGTGTGACACCGTTAAACCACCCCCTAGAAATGATTATTTTGGAACAAATAGTTATAGGCTTTAGACCCCGCTACATTTTTGATACTTATTAAGGGTGGTATTAGGAACTGCCACAAAAAATGTCAAGTTCATAACATCCCCGGGTGACATCCTTAAACCACCCCCTAGAAATGAATATTTTGAGAAAAATAGTTAGAGGCTTTAGACCCCGCTGCATTTTTGCACTCCTATTAAAGGTGGCATTTGGAACTGCCACAAAAAATTTCAAGTTCATAACATCCCCGGGTGACACCCTTACACCACACCCTAGAAATGATTATTTTGGGACAAACAGTTAGAAGCTTTAGACCCCGCTGCATTTTTGCATACTTATTAAGGGTGGTATTAGGAACTACCACAAAAAATTTCAAGTTCATAACATCCCCGGGTGACACCCTTAAACCACCCCCTAGAAATGATTATTTTGGAACAAATAGTTAGAGGCTTTAGACCCCGCTGCATTTTTGATACTTATTAAGGATGGTATTAGGAACTACCACAAAAAATTTCAAGTTCATAACATCCCCGGGTGATACCCTTAAACCACCCCCTAGAAATGATTATTTTGGAACAAATAGTTAGAGGCTTTAGACCCCGCTGCATTTTTGCATACTTATTAAGGGTGGTATTAGGAACTACCACAAAAAATTTCAAGTTCATAACATCCCCGGGTGACACCCTTAAACCACCCCCTAGAAATGATTATTTTGGAACAAATAGTTAGAGGCTTTAGACCCCGCTGCATTTTTGCATACTTATTAAGGGTGGTATTAGGAACTACCACAAAAAATTTCAAGTTCATAACATCCCCGGGTGACACCCTTAAACCACCCCCTAGAAATAATTATTTTGGAACAAATAGTTAGAGGCTTTAGACCCCGCTGCATTTTTGCATACTTATTAAGGGTGGTATTAGGAACTACCACAAAAAATTTCAAGTTCATAATATCCCCGGGTGACACCGTTAAACCACCCCCTAGAAATGATAATTTTGGAACAAATAGTTAGAGGCTTTAGACCCCGCTGCATTTTTGCATACTTATTAAGGGTGGTATTAGGAACTGCCACAAAAAATGTCAAGTTCATAACATCCCCGGCTGACACCCTTAAACCACCCCCTAGAAATGAATATTTTGAGAAAAATAGTTAGAGGCTTAGACCCCGCTGCATTTTTGCACTCCTATTAAGGGTGGCATTAGGAACTGCCACAAAAAATTTCAAGTTCATAACATCCCCGGGTGACACCCTTAAACCACCCCTATAAATGATTATTTTGGAACAAATAGTTAGAGGCTTTAGACCCCGCTGCATTTTTGCATACTTATTAAGGGTGGTATTAGGAACTACCACAAAAAATTTCAAGTTCATAATATCCCCGTGTGACACCGTTAAACCACCCCCTAGAAATGATTATTTTGGAACAAATAGTTATAGGCTTTAGACCCCGCTACATTTTTGATACTTATTAAGGGTGGTATTAGGAACTGCCACAAAAAATGTCAAGTTCATAACATCCCCGGGTGACATCCTTAAACCACCCCCTAGAAATGAATATTTTGAGAAAAATAGTTAGAGGCTTTAGACCCCGCTGCATTTTTGCACTCCTATTAAAGGTGGCATTTGGAACTGCCACAAAAAATTTCAAGTTCATAACATCCCCGGGTGACACCCTTACACCACACCCTAGAAATGATTATTTTGGGACAAACAGTTAGAAGCTTTAGACCCCGCTGCATTTTTGCATACTTATTAAGGGTGGTATTAGGAACTACCACAAAAAATTTCAAGTTCATAACATCCCCGGGTGACACCCTTAAACCACCCCCTAGAAATGATTATTTTGGAACAAATAGTTAGAGGCTTTAGACCCCGCTGCATTTTTGATACTTATTAAGGATGGTATTAGGAACTACCACAAAAAATTTCAAGTTCATAACATCCCCGGGTGATACCCTTAAACCACCCCCTAGAAATGATTATTTTGGAACAAATAGTTAGAGGCTTTAGACCCCGCTGCATTTTTGCATACTTATTAAGGGTGGTATTAGGAACTACCACAAAAAATTTCAAGTTCATAACATCCCCGGGTGACACCCTTAAACCACCCCCTAGAAATGATTATTTTGGAACAAATAGTTAGAGGCTTTAGACCCCGCTGCATTTTTGCATACTTATTAAGGGTGATATTAGGAACTACCACAAAAAATTTCAAGTTCATAACATCCCCGGTTGAGACCCTTAAACCAGCGCCTAGAAATGATTATTTTGGAACAAAGAGTTAAAGGCTTTAGACCACGCTGCATTTTCGCACTCCTATTAAGGGTGGCAATAGGAACTGCCACAAAAAATTTCAAGTTCATAACATCCCGGGTAACACCCTTAAACCACACCCTAGTAATGATTATTTTGGAACAAATAGTTAGAGGCTTTAGACCCCGCTGCATTTTTGATACTTATTAAGGGTGGTATTAGGAACTGCCACAAAAAATGTCAAGTTCATAACATCCCCGGGTGACACCCTTAAACCACCCCCTAGAAATGAATATTTGAGAAAAATAGTTAGAGGCTTTAGACCCCGCTGCATTTTTGCCCTCCTATTAAGGGTGGCATTTGGAACTGCCAGAAAAAATTTCAAGTTCATAACATCCCCGGGTGACACCCTTACACCACACCCTAGAAATGATTATTTTGGGACAAACAGTTAGAAGCTTTAGACCCCGCTGCATTTTTGCATACTTATTAAGGGTGATATTAGGAACTACCACAAAAAATTTCAAGTTCATAACATCCCTGGTTTCGACCCTTAAACCACCGCCTACAAATGATTATTTTTGAACAAATAGTTAGAGGCTTTAGACCCCGCTGCATTTTCGCATACTTATTAAGGCTGGTATTAGGAACTACCACAAAAAATTTCAAGTTCATAACATCCCCGGGTGACACCTTTAAACCAAACCCTAGAAATGATTATTTTGAGAAAAATAGTTAGAGGCTTTAGATCCCGCTGCATTTTTGCATACTTATTAAGGGTGGTATTAAGAACTACCACAAAAAATTTCAAGTTCATAACATCCCCGGGTGACACCCTTAAACCACCCCCTAGAAATGATTATTTTGGAACAAATAGTTAGAGGCTTTAGACCCCACTGCATTTTTGCACACTTATTAAGGGTGGTATTAGGAACTGCCACAAAAAATTTCAAGTTCATAACATCCCGGGTGACACCCTTAAACCACCCACTAGAAATGACTATTTTGAGACAAATAGTTAGAGGTTTTAGACCCCGCTGAATTTTTGCACACTTATTAAGGGTGGTATTAGGAACTGCCACAAAAAATTTCAAGTTCATAACATCCCCGGGTGACACCCTTAAACCACCCCCTAGAAATGATTATTTTGGAACAAATAGTTAGAGACTTTAGCCCCGCTGCATTTTTGCATACTTATTAAGGGTGGTATTAGGAACTACCACAAAAAATTTCAAGTTCATAACATCCCCGGGTGACACCCTTAAACCACCCCCTAGAAATGATTATTTTGGAACAAATAGTTAGAGGCTTTAGACCGCACTGCATTTTTGCATACTTATTAAGGGTGGTATTAGGAACTGCCACAAAAAATTTCAAGTTCATAACATCCCCGGGTGACACCCTTAAACCACCCCCTAGAAATGATTATTTTGGAACAAATAGTTAGAGGCTTTAGACCGCACTGCATTTTTGCATACTTATTAAGGGTGGTATTAGGAACTGCCACAAAAAATTTCAAGTTCATAACATCCCCGGGTGACACCCTTAAACCACCCCCTAGAAATGATTATTTCGAGACAAATAGTTAGAGCTTTTAGACCCCGCTGCATTTTTGCACACTTATTAAGGGTGGTATTAAGAACTACCACAAAAAATTTCAAGTTCATAACATCCCCGGGTGTCACCCTTAAACCACCCCCTAGAACTGATTATTTTGGAACAAATAGTTAGAGGCTTTAGACCCAGCTGCATTTTTGCATATTTATTAAGGATGGTATTAGGAACAACCACAAAAAATTTCAAGCTCATAACACCCCCGGGTGACACTCTTAAACCACCCCCTAGAAATGATTATTTTGAGACAAATAGAGGCTTTAGACCCCGCTGCATTTTTGCATACTTATTAAGGGTGGTATTAGGAACTACCACAAAAAATTTCAAGTTCATAACATCCCCGGGTGATACCCTTAAACCACCCCCTAGAACTGATTATTTTGGAACAAATAGTTAGAGGCTTTAGACCCCGCTGCATTTTTGCATACTTATTAAGGGTGGTATTAGGAACTACCACAAAACATTTCAAGTTCATAACATCCCCGGGTGACACCCTTAAACCACCCCTAGAAATGATTATTTTGGAACAAATAGTTAGAGGTTTTAGACCCCGCTGCATTTTTGCACACTTATTAAGGGTGGTATTAAGAACTACCACAAAAAATTTCAAGTTCATAACATCCCCGGGTGACACCCTTAAACCACCCTCCAGAAATGATTATTTTGAGAAAAATAGTTAGAGGCTTTAGACCCCGCTGAATTTTTGCATACTTATTAAGGGTGGTATTAGGAACTACCACAAAAAATTTCAAGTTCATAACATCCGCGGGTGAAACCCTTAAACCACCTCCTAGGAATGATTATTTTGGAACAAATACTTAGAGGCTTTAGACCCCGCTGCATTTTTGCATACTTATTAAGGGTGGTATTAGGAACTACCACAAAAAGTGTCAAGTTCATAACATCCCCGGGAGACACCCTTAAACCACATCCTAGAAATTAATATTTTGAGAAAAATAGTTAGAGGCTTTAGACCCCGCTGCATTTTTGCACTCCTATTAACGGTGGCATTAGGAACAGCCACAAAAAATTTCAAGTTCATAACATCCCCGGGTGACACCTTAAACCACACCCTAGAAATGCTTATTTTGGAACAAATAGTTAGA
>CATLJY010000213.1:0-25388 GCA_949987705.1 Thereva unica | reverse complement strand
GAAGAAACGACATTTTAACATCAAGTTTAAAGTGGGATCACTATTACTACGTTTATAAGCGGAGTTTCCCTCCGGATGGAAGTTTCGATCCGGAGTGAAACACCGCTTATAAACCGGTAGTGAAAATCCAGAACTTGGATTTTCGCTCCCGGAGAAAAAAGCTGGAGTGAAACTTCGATCCCGGTTTATGTTGTGCTTATAAACGCTGACTGGGAGTGAGAATTTTTTCGAAGGGGAAAACTTTGTAAAGAAGAAGCTGGGTGTTTTATTTTGCTACAATAGTTTTTTTTCTTTGTTTATTGATATTTTTAAATACATTAAATTAAACATGGGGTTTATATTTGTCTTTGCTATGATTTTGAATTTGAGCTTGGAGCTGTCATCTCAAACCAGAAAGTATTTTGGATTTACACTCCCATTGCTTATAAACGCATCGGGAGTTTTACTTTGGCTTGAAGATCCGGGAGTGAAACTCCGCTTATAAACGTAGTATATGGCATCACAATGGGCCTATCCTTCTGGCCTAAGTGTGTGGGCTTGAACCAAAAGCTCAGCCATATCTAACCTAACCTAACCTAACCTATTACGATTTTACCTCCTACTTTCCTTACGAATTAGCAATAACAGGTAGCAAGTAATAATAATGCATGAATGGCTATACGTTATAAGAAATGCCGATGTTTGAGAAATGTAATAAAATTGTTTAGCATTTTTTTGCGGGTTTTGATTGTTGTTATGCTGTTTTACAAGGTACGATATGGTTTAAAATGAAATTCTTTGAATAATAGCATGTATTAGTTACTCCATTTTTTTAAAATACTAGCAGCCCTAAAACAAAGTGGGGGATTAGAATACCGAAAACTCAAACTTAAGCTCACACTGACCCCCGTACACACCCCAAAAATAAAATCTTGTCCTGCATTTTTGCAATGTTAAAGTACCATTTCCATGGACTATAGTCTTCATAGACAGGACAATGGTTGTAGCAAAATAAGTCTTTGTAACACTAGAAAAAGCAGTATCAAGATCCGATCTTTTCATCAATGAAAATAAGACGAAATATATATGTGAATTCCTAATACAAATAGTAGAGGAATAACAGGACAAGATATACATAACAATCGACAGATATATGTAATATAGAATCCGTAAACTATATCACCTTCTGAGGAGCTCAAACTAACAAATGCTATAAAATTACGTCGGAAATTAAAAGTTCATAACAAAAAGGTTCGTGTTTGTGAGTTGTTAGCACCCAGACCCTAACTCTAGTGAAGTGATGACTCCTATTAAACGTCTAGCCTGGCTGCTGAGTCCTGCTTTCGTTTACATTTGCACTTGAAGAAGTACGCTTGACAAATGTACGCGATTCTCACACGTCGTTCGGTACCATTTTAGCTATGAATCAATAGCCACCGAAAAAACGTGTAACGGTCGGTTGTAAAATTTATTTTGGTTGGGAAATTTTTTTGAAAGCACTTTGTAGTAATGGGAAATTTGTAGAAAATCACTTGGTAGTAAAAGGAAAAATTTAAACTAGTAGGCGAGGGAGAAAAAAATAATTGCAGGGGAGTCAGTTTTTTTAGCAAGATGGAGTTCCGAAATGATAGTGAGGTAAATAGGAAGTCGGTGCAGATAATTTGGGGCGAAAATATAAGACTTTTTTTCCTGTAATCCTTTGTGCGGTATTGCTAAAACTATTTGTGTAAACTATACCGAATAAAGTGCAAATTCGTGGTAGTATAATAATGCTAAATAGCATCCCTTTATGTTAAATACAAGCCATCGCGACGATAATTCGCGATTAGTGAAAATACATTGATTTTTCTGGTAGAAGGGAGCATCAAATAAAATCGATTGGTGTCCATGTGATATGAATATTTCCTCAACTAATAAGCAACGAACTTCATCGCTAATTAGTCCCATTTGAAGAAAATTTGGTAACCTACCCGATGGGAGCGTAATAGGTGAGGCCCTGAGATGGAAGTTGGCTGGTGAATCCACAACGCAGCATACTTGTATTGGCACATGGATGAAAGTTCCTGTAAGAAGGTCGATATTGGTAATTACATATATAGTCGCGCACCAGAAGAGAAGAGAGATTAAGGTATTTTTGCATTGTGATTTACACTAATATTGGGAAAAAGAGATTAGAAAGTCAGTGGTAAATTTGTTTTTGCCCTGCTGAACAACCCCAGAAACAATTTTTGGGTTCACATAACTAAAACGAAGAACCAAATTATTAAATTGACAGTTAATAGCTATGGACTCTAAGTGACTGGTTTTTTATTTAAACAGAAAATTGTTTAAATTTTGTTGTGGTTAGTCGCTATTGATTGGACAAGATTGAAGAGTTATTCAGCGCAAACAAATAACTGGCGGTGCAATTTTCAGTGAGGGACGTCAGATGTGGGACTCCAGATTTGTTATGTTTTATCTATTGTACATTGTTTTGTTAATTGTGTAGTCGTTTTCATTTTGTGGTAGTAATTTTGTTACATACTTTGACTATCCGAATATTAACATTTAAATTATATTATTTGATTCATTACTAAATAATAATTTTAAAGGTAGCTAATACTAACGTTAATCGTAGTTATAATTGTTGTGAATTTATTGTGTTCCTTGTTGGAAATATTTTGTTCCTTGTTGCTTCCGGGAAATAAATTTGTTCTTCCCCTAAGAGATTCAGTTGACTGTAATATCGTTTGTACAAAACGAAGAGTAATGGTACCACTACTGCGCGTTTTCTTTTGCTTTCGTCTTCATCCATATATACATATGATACTTTAATTGCATATTAAGTTTTTTAATTTGAGCATGGAAATTGATATCTGACAAGGATCTGTAATTATTGTCTTGTGAGATTTGCGTTGTCAATTATTCATTGTATGGTTTGTTTTGATGATTGTTCCTGTACTAGACGGGATTATTAAATGATTATAAATAATAGAATGGCCATGTGTTAAATTTTTGTGTGGAATGGTTGGGGCGGATGTCGTTTCTTTTCAGGGTTCTTAAGTAGTGCCTTTCCTTGTCAGCTGGTGGTTATCCATACCATGAGCTGGCAAAGGACCGAACTACAGTGACGCGGCTCAGTCGATGCCTGGAGCATGATGGAGGTGGAAGTCAAAGTTGCACAGGCACAGGTAAGCGGTGAACCAGCCGCGGTAAGGCCCGGCCACACACTCCACGACCCCTCCGGCGAGCTAGATAACTCCGTGTGGCCGGCGTAGGAGTTCCGGAATTTTTTTATTTCTTATGTATGGTATTGACTCTTTGGTGCTTTTCCGGGCTGATGGCTGAAGGGTCAATACCTCGCATAAGTGGCGCCCAATATTTTATCGCGCCATTATGCTATTACAAACGTGTTGAAATTATACCACTGCAGATTGAAAACAATTTCATTTTTATTGTGAAAATTGCGTGGACAAAATTTTGACGACGGTCGAAGCTAATTTTACACTCTCTGGCGGAGTTAAGAAACAAAGCTGTCATATTTTTTGGGAACAGACACGCACTGTACGACGAGAAAGTTATTGTTTGGGACGGAGCGTGTTCAAAAACCATCATTGGACCATTTTTCTTCAAAGTGAGAGAAACCGAAATTCTATTTTCAACAAGACTGCGCACCTTGCCACATCGCAGCTGCTACGGTTCCCAAAATTTGTTGTGTCAAAAAATGGTGAGTGGCCTCCTCGTTCTCCGCATTTAACGGCACCAAAAATTTTCTGTAGAGTTAAGTCAAGTTTATGCCAGCCGAAGATAATTGACAAACTCAAAATTAACGTACGAGCCAAAATAGTTGCTATAACGTCCGAAATGGTGACTAATGTTAGGATGCCCGAAAAAGAGCTGTTTTTTGCATATCGGTTGAAGGATGTAATTTAGTCGATATTATTTTCAAAACTTAACTTACTAAACTTATTCGGCTAGAAAATGTCAGAGTTATTTAATATTGAAATACCGAAGGTTGAAAAATTGGCTGTATGAAATGACTGATTGAGTGTGGTTTATGTTAGAAGACCTCAATAGTAAGGTTTATGTATATAGTTTTCATGATTAAGTCTGTTGGTATTTTTGTAATGGCGCTTGAAAAAGAATTGTCGATATCCTTATTGGAAATTTTTTCTTCGCATTTAATTGATATGATTTGTACGTGAAATCGGTTTGTTTTATTAAATGAAATAAGAAAAAGTAAAATCGTTCTAAAAAAGGATTGTAGCAGCGATAGTGGTGTCAAATTATAAATGCATTAACCGAAACGTATCAGTAGTAACGTTAGAGTGCGTTTACATGTTACTCTCATTAGGCTGGCGTACACGGGTCAATATTTAACACTTGGTTAACCGGTTTGTTATCATACTCTCGGGGTACATGGGTCTTGCTTCACCAAGATTAACTTATTATCTTTAGATGGGATATCAACGGCTATGGCCGAGTAATGTTTCTTTATCTATAAGGCATTTGTGCATGTGTTAGTTTTTAAGCAAAAATTTTTGTTGAACAAGGTACAATACTTCCCTCTCTTGCTATTGACCCAATTTTTATGTTAAAATGGACTTTATTTAGTAGTTTTCGACAAAGGCATATGTGAAAAAGAACAAAAAATATCAAAGTTGGCGCAGCCGAGCGGCTACTTTAACAATTTTAGTTAGGTTCCGCAAAGAAAATCGATCCAGTTTGAAACGAACGTTGGAAAATTGTTGATGCATTGTGTGTCGGAAAGCATATGTCCAATATCAATATGGTCGTCAGATTTGTTCATAACTTTTACTTGCAATCCACAATGGGATGGGACTGAATCATGATGCATGTTAGAAATATTCAAAGCGGTATTCAAGAGCATTGATTTCTGAAAATGTAATCGGGAACAATGGTTACCCAATATATCTTCGTCGACCGACTAAGGTCAATGGCAAAGAGATAACTTGGAAGGTTACGATTGTGAAGCTGACAATCGTTGGGTCGTACTCTATTCGCCATTATTGTCCAAGACGTTCAATGCTCTCATAAATGTTGAATTTTGCAATTCCGTCGAATCAATCAAATTCATATTCAAATATATAATGAAGGGGAGCGACATGGCTGTTTTTGGTGCTGCTAATGCAAATGCGATCGGCAAAATAACACAATATTAAATGGGACGTAATGTTAGCAATAATCTAGCGGTATGGCAATTTCTTTCATTCGCCATTCATAAAAGATATGCAACTGTTGTTCATTTGGTTGGACATCTAGAAAATGGCCAGCGTATATATTGTACAACGGATAATGCTGCGGAAAGAGCTGAATGGTAACCATCCACCACATTGATGGGTGCAGCGAGGCGCAACGGGTTCCAGCTAGTTTTGATATAAGCAAAACATTTGTAAAAAAACTTTCATCTATGGTTTCAAGCATTTATTCTTCAAGCTTAATAAGTCTCAAAACAGTGTGGTCCAAAAGTGCTTGCAGTTTGATCTGAGCGCATTTTGATGTTATAGCAATACTTTCCTTAATAGGATAACACTGCTTTTTTGATTGCTGCACATAGGTATAGCACGGAAATATTTTTTAACCTTTGCTCTTATGACGTTATACTGATGTCTTGTTAAACGAGCTTCTGTCATCATGGCTAGTGCCTCATCGTAAGATATCTGAGATATGTTTTGCACTAGCTGGGATTTGGTAAATGCTTTTCTGTATTTTGCAGCTCGGTTAGGAGTTGAGATCGCATCACGCACTACTTTAGAAGCATCTGATTGAACAGATGCTCTTAAGTTCATTTGTGAGGCATATCCTAGCATTTTTCCAGAAAAAGCACTTCTTAATGAAGCAGTTTTCCTAGGCTTACTTCGATCAGAACTGTCTTCAAACTTTAAGTTAGGTCGACCAAGATTTGTAGATGAGGACATTCGATATTTTTTCAAATTTAATCGTTCCTTCTAGCCATAGCGCTTGTTTTGTAACAAAAATCTTTCACTTTTGCGGTTTGATTTAGTCCATCTTCTTTTATATTCACTCTGAAATTTGGCGAATTTTTGTTTAAGACCCGGACCCCCCCTCCCCCGTACTAAGCTTACTGCTAGACATTGCACCATGACATGACAAATGACATGACGGACTAGTAGTACAAAGGGTGACTCCTGAGCTTAGCACTGCCACATAAAAAAAAAAAAAAAAAAAAAAAAACTGGGCATCTGGGCAGTTTGTCTCTTTTTGAAGATACTTCAGTAAAAGTATTAACTGATCTGGCATATTTTTCGAAGTAAAACTCTTCATTTTTTCAACAAGAGCATTCCTACTCACTTTGAACTCAGTACATGTAGATTCTACAACAAATTAGGAAAAAACCTAATATGCAAGAAACCACTTTTCGATTGTTTCAAAGTATTTATTTAAAAAAGGCGCAAAAAAGCGCAAAGTTTTTTTGGTTTTCCAAACAGCTAATAAGGTTAGGTATAAATAAATAGTTGATTTCAAACTCGGATCTATTGAGTAATTCATGTAAACAACTCAAGTTATCAAAAAAAATCTTACGTTTTTAGTCTTCATCGTCTTATTAAACTATATTTAATAAAATTCTGATATTTCGTTACTCAATAGAGTAGTTTTTAAAAATAATAATCTACATACCTCCAGAAAGCGATTCCATGTTTAGCTGAGAAATAGGAACGGTTTAACATAAAAGATATAAAGTATTAAAAATACACTACGATTAAGGAACGCAGTCAGTTACACAAGTAGTTTTGAAAAGGTACAAGTTCCGACTGGCATAGAAACAATAGTCTGCTATCTACGAGCTTATTGTTACGGCGTAATATGCGGACATGTATGAACTTGCTCTAAGCGAGACATGAATCATCCCATCCGTTTTTCACTTTTTGGACTTTTGGCCAGCTTTTCCAGATAAATACCCCACCGTGCGCCGCCGTAACTTCCAGGGTGGTCGAACGTTTTAGCCTCTAGGCTAGAAGCTCTATTTTTTTGTGTGGCTGTTCTGGCATCAGTGGTCCTTTGTACTACCAGTCCGTCACGTCTCGGATCACCACTTGGTTGTTGGCCTAGTTCGAGAGATGGAGCAGGTAATAAGTAGTCGTGAGGATATTGAAGAAGATGATGATGAGCCCTGTGTTTGAACTCTTGTAGGAATAACTAAATAGTGATTGCTTAGAAGTCTGTAGAAGCTGCAAAGGGGCTGTATGGCAGTGAGCCAGAGCGGACTAATTTGGTGTTGCCGGTTCAAGATTGTAACTAATTAAATAAACACCCCCTCTATATCTTCCCGTTCAAGCTAAGAATTGATAATACTCACTCCCACTACCCATTTGATATAAAAAAAACAACACTTCCTACAAAACACCCCAATCTTACCCCACCCAGCAAAAGAAAAAGCAACAGCAACAAACTCTCTAACAAAACAAACTCCAAACCAAAACATATGCCGAAAACACATGTGGCACCCTCTGCACACCAACCAACAACCAAAAAATAACATATGTAAGATCCTAATTCCTTGTACCTTGTTTTTCGGTGAATAGGAAGCAGAATCCTATCAAAACACGACCGGCAAGCAGTAAATCATTTTTTAATTAACTTCCTATCAATAGTCTCGAGCTAATAAATTTTTGTCCAAAATTTTATCTTGTTTTATGTCTGCCGAAAGCACCACAAAACCTTCCGACATCCACGAGGAAAAATGTTGTACATCGCCCCTCATACCCCCGTTGATAGTCCAGGGGAGAAAAAACGAGAAAAACATATCCGTGGCCTGTTCTTGTCTTGGGGTGAAGCTGCCAAAAATTCACTTAAAAATATGCAAAATACAAGGGAGGATAGTCCCCTGTCAGTTAGTGGGCGCTCGAGGGCTGATTAAATCGACAACTTCACTGGCACATAGATGCCGCCAGTATACCTGCTGCTGCTGGTGGAGGTCTGTCCGTCTGTCTGTCTATCTCTATATATACCCCGGCCAAGGATACTTCAGAATTTCATAAAAATCCCTTTCAACCCCGACAGACAAGAGGCGGTCGTCTACTAGTATAGTAGCCCTTCGTGAGGAGAAGGAGGATACTTCCAAAAATTGAAAAACATGTGAAGTGAATTTATTCCTCAATGGTGGCTTGCTGGATGTGGATAGAAGGACTAGGAGTGAAAGTGTTCACGTGATTACATCCATGGGGAGAGTTCTGGGGGTTGGTTAGAGGGGGGATGCGGGCGTATAGAGCGCAGAACAAGGCGCATCGGGGAGCATCGCACATATTATGCATGAGAAACGCTCATAAATTAGGTCTTAGGCCCAAAGGATATAAATCACCAGAAATATGTGGCAGTTCATGGTGTAGCGCTGCTCGCTGTAATCAGATTAAGGTAGCAATTTGCCAACCATGCTAAGTCATTTATGCAAACACACACATACAAACATACACACTTATGGCATTGCTCTCGTGCTTGGGTAGCCTGCACGGTCTAGATCCTAGCGTACAGACTGTGGGGCGACAGGATCCTGGAGTTGCATGTGCATTTTCTATGTAGACAGGACCCACAAAACCCACTGTGAGACCGGCGTGCACTCGATGTTGGTTCAAGCTCAGAAGACATTAAATTTTATAATTTATGCCAGCAGCATGCTGTGATACACACACACTCTCTACACTACACCGAGGACAGGACAGTCCACTGCAGCTCATTTAGCCGGGATTCTCGACATTTTCGGCACTACACAGGGTCGAATGCTTAACGCGGAACGTGTACACTTTCTATTGTCTACTTCCGACCCCATTTAATTACCAAGCCCTTGTCGCTCAGCTAGGGCCCAGGGTGTGAGCCCTGCGTTCGATTTGCATTTTACACCACCGTGTATTCCGTTTCTCGCTAAAAACATGTCACCCCGTGAGCCGTGGACAATATACAATACAGATGAGACGCGGGGGCCTGCTGCTCCTTTCCGATGATAATGGCCAGTTATCCCATGATTAACTGGCCATTAATTCTTCTAGACATCATCTTATCCTCACGATATTGGGAACGACCAGAGGAGAGCTGGGGATATATACGCGCGGCCAGCGCCAGCCAGAATGATTCCCTTCTAAGCAAACTAGGCTGCTCCCAGGACAACATTAAACCAGGACAAGATCGCAGCATTAAAGTTGTACCAGGAGCCCATTTCGACAGATTTAATATTACAGGGGCTATCAGAGATGACTGCAGATGTATAAAATATTAACGAGTCCATTCAGTTTAAGGTTCCTGCTCTAAGTGAGTCCCGTGGGGGAGTGGTGCGCTCCTAGTCCATTTCAGCTATTCCGGCTCTCGGATTTTTATAGCACAGCTTGGAAAAACATTGTAAGCATAGCTTGCAGATACTCTCATGATTTTAATCAGGTCATTCCTTTGCTTTATGCCGCCCTTTGAAATATTAATAAAGGGAGTATGCGTCCCGGGACGAGGCGAGGCACGAGGCACTGCCTCTCCGTCCGGGGTTGCCATTTAAATTTGCTTGTCCGCCTTCCACCCTCTCCCTATCTATCTACCCACCCCAACTCCATACCAGCTAAAATTGCGTAGAATATCGAAGGGTAGGTGGAGCGGGGTACATGTGCCTAGCGCTCCGGTGCCTTTTATCGCTAGCCCCATAAAGCAACTACTCGTGACAGACATTGTTTTTCGGGGAATGATAGAAAAATTGGCGCTGCCTGAGAGTTTAATGTTTTGTGCATGAACTTAACGAGGAACAAAGCCAAAATCTCTTCTGAGGCCCCCATGCGGGAGTGGCCGAATTCCTGGAAGTGTTGTGGCACTCTCTTTAATTTTATTTCCGCCGCTAATGGTTGACACTCATGAAAATGACGCACAATGGAGTCACGCTACAGAATTAAGGTTAAGACGGTTATTAATATTGTTATTAGGCGTACAAGGTTAGGGTGGGTATCGCATACAACAGGTATTTTATTTTATTTTGTGTTGCTGTTGTTGTTGTTGTTCTTGTTAGAGACCCCTTGGGACGGTTGAGGTGGTACGAGGAGATGGGGGTTGTCGACGACGGGGGCAGGGTTGTTAACTCTCATAACTTTCCATTGTGTTTGATTGCCTCGCGTAAATTTCTTTGTCGTTCTGTTCTTGTCTCGTTTTTGAGAGCGGTCGATTTTTATTTTCAAGTAAAACGAATAACTTTTTAGGGCATAGGTATTTACTACTGAGTGTTTCATATTTGACGTGGTAATTTTTTTGTGAGGGGTTTGCTTTGCAGGGGTTGGGTTATGATAAATTGCACTGACAATTTTACTTCCTTAATGAATTGTGGATGAGTATTTGCCGTCCCGATGGGAGATTTAAGTTATAATTTTGAGTACTTTTTGTTCTGTCGAATGTGCAACAGTGAAATGTTATTAGGTTTGTTCCAGTACTTTTCCTGCAAAAACTTGTTGGGCAAAAACTTACTTCAATGGTGGGGATAATTTTGTCAAAAATTCAGAAAGTAAAGAAACACTTTTTGGGCAATTTATTGCAAATCAAGAAGAAGATAACATAAATGTCGATTGTCTATGTGTATGCCGCTTTTCAAGATACCCACACACACACAAACAATTGTCAATTGACAACTTGCAAGAAATCGCAGGACCGAAAACCTCCGGCTAATTCCTGCACGAGGGGAAGTAAAAATTTCCCCGCTTTTTCTTGCATGAGAAAGTAAAGAAACACAAATTGGGAAAATTTTTGTCCCGCGGGATCCCACATTCGAGTTCTGGAACAAAGCTAATCGTTCTTACTCTCACATGCTATCTCTGTCCCACAGTATAAGAGATTTCGTCATTTTCAGCCTAGCCAAGGCAGCATTTTCAGCCTACGATAAAGCCAGTGTCATAAGGCTATTAGGTGAGGAATAGGGTTACTTCCAGTGACGGGAGGCCCATTTACCGCCTGTGACATGCCGTTTTTATATCACAAACTTGTGTACCTGTGGTTAGGTGTTTATTTAACTGCAGTGACTGTAGTGAATGCTCCAAGCTAATCTTAGGAATTAAGAAAACTTATCATACCCCGACCCCATGGTAAGCAGGGCCGTCTTTAAGGCAGGGCACACCGGGCCCGGGCCCAGGGCCTCCTGCAAAAGGGGGGCCTCTTCGTAGAAAATCATTAAGATTTTTATATTTTTTTTAAGAAAGGTTACTTAAACAAAATGAAATCAAGTTATTTTAAAAATGAAACTAATAAATACATATAGAGAAAGCGGCAAATAGCAAAAGGCCTATCTTAATACCATATCATAAAATGCTAAGGCTTAAAATTGCAAAAAAGGCGGACAAGGTATGGCAAAGTATTATTTTTTCCTACAAAACAAAATTGAATCTGGACGGCCCAGATGGCTGGCAATACTTTTGGCATGATCTCAAGAAAATACCTGAAGTTCCTTGGAGTCGAAATTTTGGAGGAGGCACAGTAATGGTTCGGGCCGCTTTTTTTTGCTCGCGCAAAGAGTCCAATTTGCTGGATTAGTAGCCGGATGTGCGGCACACTACATTTCACTTTTGGACGATGTTTTAGTGCCATTTTGAAAGGATGCACTTGACAATAATGGGACCTTTCAATAGGATAGTGCACCTATCCATAAAGCAAGAGCTACTATGAAGTGGTTTGAGGAGCAAAAGTATCTAGTTTTGGATTGGATGGGACGCTCCCCAGATCTTAATCCGATAGAAGATTTATGGGGCAGTGTAGTCAGGAAGGTGTATGCTCCTTAAAGGCAGTTTGAAAATATAGAATGGCTAAAAATAAGCATTTAACAAGCTTGGAATTCAAAATCGGAGGAAATGCTACACACATTAGTGACGAGCAAGCGAAAAAGAATTTTTCATGTCATAAAAAACATGGAGGATCGACCAATTACTAAATAAAGTTAATTTATAAAAATAAGAACACTTTTCCTGTATATTTTCTTACTGAACTTAAATCAATTTCGCACTAAAAATGCTTCAAATTGGCATGACTTCCGGTATTCATTTTACCGTTATTAAAAGAGCTAGCGATAATTTTTTTTTAACCACTTAAGGTCGATTCGCAATATACGGAACGTCAAAGTCACGCCACGGAACGGCAACGGCACGTCAATTTTCCTGTCGATTCGCACTTAAACGTCACGTCAACGTTACGTGAATTTTGCGTTGAGTCTAAAAAAAAAAAATTAAATAGAGTATTATCTTATTCCGTATTGCTAATTTAAATTCTTATTTAGAATGCCAAAATTTAATAATATAAAATTAATGCGGATCGCATTAATTTTGGACGAGAAGAAGAAAATTTGCAACATATAATACAGCTTATTATATCGCCGGACGTTTTTAATCAATTGTTCATCATCCATGACAAATTAGTTTAATAAAAAAAGATAAATATTTGAGAAATTCGAAATGGTTCCGTTACTTCGTTCACATCCAACAGAATAGATCAGGCACGTCACGTCAAAATTTAGTTTCAAACTAATATTGAAGTGCCGTTACGTTGACGTTCCGTGACGTTGCCTATTGTATGTGAACGCGTAGTGTAAAACTTATTGAAGAATATTTTGACGTGCCGTTGCCGTACCGTGACGTGACGTTGACGTTATGTGCGTCAAGAAAAATGCGTTTTCCAGCTCGTGTAAATTTAAATCCACTTGCTCGCTACGCTCGCTCGTGAATTAAATATTTACACTCACTGGAAAACTATCACTTTTCTTTACTTTTTTTTTTTTTTTTTCTGGGGGTAAAAAAGCATTCGCTACCGGCATGACTCATGTGCCCCTTACTGGCCGATCCCGCATGACGGTTATGTTTCACGTAAATCCACACATACACACATATGGACACATAAGTGCACATACGCATATATGGGTCTATGAACATGAGAACTAAAAAAGCCCCTCCGACGTGATCCACCCCCGCGGGACTGGCTAATAAGCATTACATCGCGGGGGTCGTTCAGCTTCATTCAGCTGCTTCTGCTCGCGGCATTTCTGTGCCTTTCTCTATTTCTTACGGCTTCTTCTTGCCTTAGCTTTCTGTGAATGGTCTTGAGGGTTGCTTCCACGTCCCTCCACATTTCCTCAGACCTTATCATCTGGTCTAGGATGTTTTCGGGCGTTAGTGGCTCCTCGACCCTTTCTTCTAGTTTCGCCCTTTCCTCGGCGAATCTCGAACAGGTAAAGAAGACGTGTTCTGCGTCTTCCTCCGTCGCTGGGTGATTCATCGTGCCCGAAGCGGTGGAGGTATTTCCTATACCCCCGGTGTCCGCTCAGGAACTGCGTGAGGTCGTAACTTACTTCCCCACGCTCCCTCGTAGCCCATATTTCCACGTTAGGGATAAGTCTGTGGGTCCAGCGACCCTTAACAGACTCGTCCCACTTCGCCTGCCATTCCCTTAAAGACTCGCAGCGCGCCATCTGCCGCCGCACCCTTCTTGGCTCCCCTCCACCATATTCTGGGTCATAGAGACGCATGCCCTCCCTCGCCAGAATATCTATGGGAATCATCCCAGCTATCACGCACGCCGCATCGTCGGACGTGGTCCTGTACGCGCAGCAAGCGCGAAGTGCACTTAGCCTATAAGCACCCCTCCATTTTCTGCTATTTGCAGTCCTGTTTAACGCTGCTGCCCACACTGGCGCTGCGTATAACAGGACTGAGCTTACCACCCTCCCCAAGAGGAGGCGGCGACTCGGTCTAGGGCCCCCAACATTGGGCAGCATTCTTGCGAGTGCTGCACAAATCGCAGACGCTTTGTCTGCCGTGCCCTCCAAGTGCGCCTTGAAATTTAGCCTCCGATCGATCATCACCCCCAGGTACCTTAGTGCGGGCTGTGAGTGGATGATCTGTTCCCCTACTGGTATCCTTACGGATACTAGCTTTCGTCGCTTGCTGATCAGCACTACTTCCGTTTTGTGCTCAGCAAGCTTCAACCCCGCGCGTTCTAACCACGCTTTTATTTCCCAGATCGCTTCGTTTGCGTACAGTTCGATGTCATCTGGGTGTTTTCCTTCGACAACTACCCCGATATCATCTGCAAACCCGATCGCCACTGCTTCCTTTGGAAGACGAAGCCCCAACACATCATTGTACATTGCGATCCATAGGAGAGGGCCCAGGACGGAACCTTGCGGGACACCGCATGTTGTCCCGAACACTTTAGGACCATCATCCGAATCACAATGAAGCGACCTACCCTGGAGGTAGTCGGCCACTACACGCACTAGGTACTTTGGTGTGCCTAGCTTGATCAACGCCTCAACTATTTTGCTCCACCTCGCAGAGTTGAAAGCATTTTTTACGTCGAGGGTTATCAATGCGCAGCAGTGATTTTTCTCTATGGCGGCTCTTGCTATGCCCACCACCATATTGACTGCATCAGTCGTCGACCTTGCCTTTCTAAAGCCGAATTGCTTGTCCGACAGGCCACCTACCCTTTCGACGCTACGGAGAATCCTGTTACAGATCACCCGCTCGAAAAGTTTGCCTATACAACTAAGGAGGCATATCGGTCTGTAGGACGATGGGTCCCCTAGAGGTTTGTTCGGCTTCGGTAGGAGCACGAGTTTCTGCTGTTTCCATCGCTCCGGGAAGATCCCCTCTCTCAGGCACGCTGTGAAGACTTCAGCGAACCTGTCTGGCGCTATTGAAGCTGCTAGCTTCGCCGCTTTATTTGGTATGCCATCCATGCCAGGGGCCTTATTGGTGGCTACCTTTTTTGCAGCCTCCAGAATCTCATCTGCGGTCACCGCAGGTATCTCCTCTGGGTCCACCTGGAGGGAGGGTAGATCGACCGTGCGTACGTTCTGTGGAAACAGGACATACACAATACTCTGGAGCAGCGCGGGGCAGGTGATCGGCGGAGAGCGTTTGCCCTTGACCGCTGACATAACCATTTTATAGGCTCCACCCCAGGGGTCCGAGTCTGCTTCTCTGCACAACCTTTTGAAGTGCTCGGATTTACTTCTAGCGATAGCCTTGTTCAGCATTTTTCTCGCTTCCTTATACCTCTGAAGGAGTTCATCGAAATCCGGACGGTTCCGGCTTCTCTGAGTTCTCCTTCTCGCTTTCAGACAGATCCTTCGGCATTCATCGATCTCTGCGTTCCACCAGAAGTTTGGTGAGAGTCTACGATTGCCGGCGCGCCGTGGCATGGATGCGTCACATGCCCATTTCACTGATTCTTCTATTTTCTCTGCCCCTTCCCTGGCACCTCCTGCCGACCTCGCATCATGCAGGAATACTTCCTCGAATACCTCTGCGTCAAGTTTCTTAACGGCCCATCCTCTAACCGTTCCGTACCTAGGATTCCTCTTTTCTATACGCTGGCAAACCTCGAAGATGATGGCTTGGTGGTCGCTGTGCGTGTACAAATCGCTCACCCGCCACTGTAGGTCTTTGGCCACTGAATCGCTCACATAAGTGATGTCGATTACAGATGTTCTCCCACCCCTTTTGGAAGGTGTTTTCGCCTCCAGAGTTGACCAACACTACGTTAAGTCGCGAGAATACTTCTAGAAGTATGCGCCCTCTTGCCCTCACTTTTCTTTACTTGTAGAACAATCTACTATTTTCACCTTGATTGAACAGCTTTTTACGACATTTTTAGCCGAAAAGTCATTAATCAAAAATCATTAAAATCTATTTCTTTTAATAAATCTGATTCGATGCACATAATAGATAAATAGTTTAGCCTTGACTCGGTCATTGAATTTCTTATATCGCTTTTTAAAAATTTCAAATAAGAGAATGAGCGCTCGCCAGTACAATTAAATATATACGTAAACAAATTTCAATATTAGAAAAAGTAGAACTAATACAATAGTCAATTTGAGCGTGTGAGAGTATGAACATGGTCTGTAGCTCGAACTTCTTTTTTTTGCATTAACATGCTTGCACACCGCATACATGTCAATTCATGCTTCACTATACAAAAAGTGGAAATTCAGATAATACTTATTTTAAAGAAAAATCATAATGATCAATGTTAGAGTGGTTTTAAAAAATTTCAAGATTTTACGTCTCCTTAAGTGGGCCTCCACTCTAAGTAGGTCCAGGGCCTTCAAGCAATGAAAGACGGCCCTGATGGTAAGGTTAGATTATTGCATTTAAATATCTGGAACAGTATATTATAAGCGTTAAGAGCCTTTAGCAGCCCTCTGCGTATTTGTTGTCAGCTGTTAATATTGGTTTAAGTTAGGTGAAGGATTGTACTAAGTCAAATTCATTCAACATTAAGTTGCCAATGTATAGAGTACTGTCATCGTATCTTTCTATTTCAACCACGTTATCAGCTCCCAATTTGCCTACTTAAATAACATTCCGCTATCAGATTGATCAAAATACTCGAATCAATCGAACCAAAATTGGCATTAGCAATTGTTAGCTACTTTCGTCGATTAAACCGCAGCACAGGCGGGACAGCAAAGTAACTGCAGCATTGAAATCAACACACACAAGTAATTTGACAAGCCACGGAAATCATTATTGACGGATTATTGTGAGGGATTCCATAAAACGTTCAAAATTTACGCCATTAAACATTGTCAGAGGAATTTCGGTCACCGGGCAGTGTCTCCGCCGCCGTAATGCACATTACTCAATCAAGCACCGTCAACGCCCCCAATCGGGAGCATGACAGGCCACCTCCACAGCCGAAAGCTTAATACAATATTATTAGGAAATAATTAGAAATTTAATTACACCCGTACGCCCAGCCGACCGTAATGGAATTGCATGATTGAACTAATTGAAACCATCGATTTTGCCCGGCCAGAACGGGGGACGGGGGCGGAGGGCCGGGCCCTGGCCGGGGGTGCACGTCAACATATTTTACTACATAAAAGGAAAACTGCAATTATTCTAAACATTGGCAGGGAATTTCCCCTGGTTGCATATGTCCCGGCATGGATCCTTCGATGGGCGGCGAGTGGTCGTCTAGGTAAGGGTTGAAGTGTTCCGGGCTGGGGGGCAGTTGGCCGGGGGACGTGATAAGGTAATAAAACAAAATTTTAAGCTGTAGCATAAATTTCATTAAAAGATAAAACTTGATTTAAATTCAAAGCACCTTCGACCTGGGCATCCGGGTGCTCTGGAAGGATATGAGCAGCGGACAACGTGCATCCCTTTACTGCACGGACGTTTTGTGTGTGTGTGTACTCTGTGCTGGTCGCCCTTGCTGTGTCCCCACCGCTTTTGGGGGGCATCTGCATGCAATAAAATTCCCATGGCAAAAAACTGAAACAATCCCAAACAAATCAATGCGAATTTTAATTAATCCCTTTAAATTCTGGCGTGAAACAGCAAATCCGTTCAATATCGTGGAAAGAACGCTAGGCAGGTGCTTTATTTCTGGGATTTTCTATTGATGTATGCACTTCGATCGGATGCATTTTTTTTTCTTTTTTTTTTCTTTTTTGGAAAAAGGACATCGAAAAAATATGGATGTTGCTGGTAACAGTTTTATTCTCTTAAAAATTCCTTGTTTTATTTTGCCCAATGCCGGCGAGAGGACGTGTTTTATAGTTTGGCAGTGTTTTATGATCGCAGTAGGACAAACGATTTTTGGTAGTTCGATTTGATCGAAATAAATCTTATGAACTTAATTTTGTTTATTGATTTTGTTTATGAAAGGATTCGATGCAAAAATCAATTTTGTTTCTATGCTGAGAGCTGAAGGTTTATTTAGTTGATTTGTGACATCAATTTTGAATCATCGAAGTGAATTGAAGCAGTAAAAACAATATAAAGCCAAAAACTGATTATATTTCCCCGCAACACAAGATTAGTCAGCTCTGCTCATTCGCTGGGTTTTAGTGGGTGTACGCTTTTTAACTCTATTAGAGCACGAGGTTTTAGAGTTTAGACTATATTTAGATTCGTAAGGGTCCTAGTACAGGAAGAAACGTAAAATGACCCACAAAATGAAGCATGATTAGACAACAGTAACAGACGAAGATAAAAAGCCATTCCAAAACTCAAAACTTATAAGGCTCCAGGCCCAGATGGTATTCCTTGCTTTACATAGTATCATTTGCAATATGGAGGAAACGGGAAGAGATGGATGAAGTGGTTCTCGGCAAGATGGTCACAGTAAACAAAAATTAATGGTCTTGGATGTGAAGTATCACGTGCGTATTTTAACGTGACAACGTCTATTAATTTGAACGTGACAACGTCTGTTATTACGTTTTGTATTATTTTCTCAATTAATAAATTATATATTTCGAAGCAAATTTTTTTTTTTTGTGTGCGGGACATTTTCACACGCGCGTCCTATCTTAAACCGATTTAATAGACGTTGTCACATCAATAAGGTGAATGAATGTATTTTTCCCGTGTAGAGGATAAATTAACGAAAATTTTGAGCCATTAACCACCCCCCTAACATGTATGGGGGCGGAGATATGATTTTTTTTTGTGTGCGGGACATTGTGCGGGACATTTTCACACGCGCGTCCTATCTTAAACCGATTTAATAGACGTTGTCACGTCAAAAATGAATTGATAAAAACAAATATGGCTCCATTATCGATAATGTTGCACCATTTTTCGGGTGGAGTCAATTTATTTCGCAAGCATAACATTCTGATTGCTCAAACAAGGTTCGGTTGGTTGTGGGATCCCAAATGTTCGAGATTTCCGCAAGCGTGCTTAGGAAGTGTCCACCAAAAGCTGTTAGTCTCCTTCTGCTTAGGGCTGGGCAATAACAGATATGGTGTTGTACGCTTTGTTCCTCGTCCAGATTCTTACAGCTTGTACCGTGAACCCTGGGTTGGTTGCCCGAAGAAGACAACCCCGGATCCGCATACAAAAAATACAAAAATTTTTGAACAAAACAAAAAAAAAATCAAAGCATGTAAATAAACACATCGGCGGTACCCCGGGCCTCCAGAGAAGGGCTGGCTCGTCGGGGGGTCGTGGGATGGCAGGACTCCAAAGGTACCACTTAGGGGTCGTCCATAAATTACGTGAGGTGATTTTTGCGATTTTTCGACCCCCCCCTCCCCCCTTGGTGAGATATCGTGAGATTTGTCCCTCCCCCCTCCCCCCTCCCCTAATCTCACGTGAGATTTTTCAAATTTTATAAAATCCATAGTATTTACATTAAAAATACGAAATTACGGTCGTAACCACAGAGTTTGAATACAGAACTGCAGGAAAGGCCCTCGCGTATAAAATCCGTGTACGTAACCGTAGTGAAATCTAGTGAAAGGGGTGTAAAAAGTTCATCTGTGTGAATGGGGGGGTTTGTGTGCAAGATTTTATTTGAGATAATTGATAATGCGGACTGCTTGCTCTCCTCCCTTTTCTGCTTGTGGTGGACACACAACTACCAAAACGTGAGCACTAACCCAACATTTCATTACGCTAAAATTCGGCATGTGCTTTCTTGTAGCACTAAATTCTAATGTCCTTTTCGCGGTTGAGTATTACTTGGCTCGTACTCTGCAGCATTCGACGAGTCGCGCGTTTGACTAGCCTTTAGAGGCTAAACAATCGAGTAATTTTTTTGTGTGTCCTACCTTACCCACATCTTAAGGGCCCAACTTTCACACAGTTCGCCGGCAGGCCGTGGCCTGAAAGTTTTAGCCTTGAGGCGAAGTATTACCATACAAGCACCGGCCGCCAACTGTATGGCCTGAAGTTCAAGAATGCCTACAGCTCAAGAAAGCTGATTTATCGTCAGTTCGGGCCTGAAGATCTAAGCTTCTATTCACTCTCGAGCCGTGAATTGAGGGGAAGAATTCACGCTGTATCCACTCGTAACAGAAAGCAAGGCGCGAGCTAAGCGTGAAAACCATCCACACTCGCGTTTGCGCTTGTTTGCGGGTGTTCACGGCGCGGAGTGAGGCTGGAGCCGCCTTGAAGCTTTCGTTGAGACCATGAACATTTTTGCGCTTGAATTAACAACCTGCTATGTTAAGCAGTCGTTTTCACCTGTGTGTCTGTAGAGAATCATGATTTCATCTGCATGCCACGGCCTGTCTGGCGGGTACCTGAAGTAACATCCCTCAGTTAGACTGAGTCAAGCTTAGTCGTGCTGGTCGACCTGGTCTGACAGGCCACTGCCTACCGGCGGCCTGTAAGGGAATGGAGGTCTTTAGTGGAAAAACATGTTTTACTTAATTTAACCCAGTTTTCTCGGCATTTTACACTGTTTCTTTAAAACAAAAAAAATTACGTGATATTTGCCGAGACCCCCTCTCTCCCCCACGTGAGATTTGGTGAGATTCGGCTCGACCCCCTCCCTCCCCTAAACGCCTCACGTAATTTATGGACGACCCCTTAGGTGGTCACATAAAAAAAGAACTAATGTCAAAGACCGCAAGAAAATTATGTTATAATGGCGTGAATGTGTTAAATAACCGTTAGAAAAAATTTATTATTTATGTTTGAAATATTATTGTCATACTCAAAAAACTTAACTTAGAATAATATCATAAAAAAAAACCATCAACGTTGTCTAGAGACCAAAATTGATATCCAAAAAAATTTAAGAAATATGTTTGGTTGTCCAAGAACCAAACCTTAGTTTAAAAAAAATATGTATATTCCAATGTGAGCTAATTACTGCAGTGTCATAATAAATTGTATGATAACAAAATGAACTATGTTAGATACACACAAGAGTAACTACATAACCTGTAACAAATTCTTCCATATATTTAAAATCTGCTACAGTTTATTATGACCAGCACCGAAGAAAAAAATTAAGAAAATGTTAAGCATGCTACCTTAAAGAATGTAGTTAAGACTATACTACATTATCCTTATCATGTTCTGGTCCTGACTCCTACTATTAGTCCTTCGACATCGGATGAGCAACTTCAGCCAATATCTTATCACGACCAGTAGCGCCTCCTTCAAGTTTAATTTTCGTCTTCTGAATGTTGTCTCCGAGTTAATTAAGCTCTTGATCCGGTCACGAAAATTTGTTTAATACCGCCACCTATGCCCTGATGGTAACGTTGTGAGAGGAGAGGTCTGCCGGCGCTTTTCCCAACCAGGCTCTCCTAGGCTTCCTGAAACTCACTAGGGTGCAGGGTGCGGATAGCGGCTTCCAATAGATACGGCCAATTTCTTCCTTCTAGCCTTCTATTTTCCGCCGGGCGTCTTTGGGGTAGTTCGAAAAATCCTAATAAGATACGTCTGTGCCTTGATTCTTGCACAGTCAATAGGTTCACCGTGGAAGATTCTTATCCCACTTCTTCAGGTTATCAGGTTCGACTTTCAGGATACTTTTTCTCGAATTATACAAAAAAACTGTTCCCGATTTTCAAAAACTAAATTTTGTCAAATTCAAGAGAAACTAACTCATTTATTCCCGTCTCGAAACTAATATTTTTTTTTCCAATTCTTCAAACTAGACTCCTTCCTATTTTTTTTTTAATTTTCCCAAAAACTAACTTCCTTTTTCCTAATTTTTCAAAAAAAAACTGCCCTTTCTTTTTTTTTGTTTCCCCCAGGCCTCCTTTTTTTCCCAAAAAAACCTTGCCTTTTTCACCAAAAAAAATTTTCTCCATAACTCAGTACTTTTCAACAAAATGGCCTAACGTCTGCCGTTACAAGCTTCTGCAAAAATCGGAGTTTAAAGATGGCCCAAGTCCTACCAACCCTTTCCTTACCAGGAATGAGAGTGCCAGTCGTGCAGTTCCTAGCCAGTTCGGCAGTTTTACAGTTTCCTTCTTTATTTCGGTGACCGGGCACCCATTCGAGGACAGTCCTGAACTGTTGAGCAGCTCGTTGCGAGATCTGCGGTTGATTTGCAGAACAGCCTCATGTACGGCTAAATCCTCCGTTTGGTATACACTGCAGTGATCGGGTAGTCAGAAGGAGACTTCAATGCCGGTGAAAAGACTCCTCCTCCCACTCGATGCTCATCAGTGAAGAAGTTTATGGTATTCTGAATACTCTGTGGTCTGTTTCTCCATTCGCGACGTAAAAGGACGTGGACCTTGTAGTTCTTCGTGAAGTTAGCCTCGGGTGTGCAAACGTCGGTTTCCGTGGAGATGTTGACTAAGTTAGCCACGTGCCCTCTTCTGATTTCGGTCGAAGATTCAGATTCTTTATTCTAAGGGCTGCGATAATAGCATTTTCCCTTGGCACAAGGTTCAAAAAACGGAGGTATAACATAGCATTTAGGACATTTGTAAGTCTGCATAGGAGTATTGGGCGGACAATCGCTATGTGGATATGTCTATGTGCGCTCTTCTGTGTTTTCATTCCAGATTAGCTTCTTTTACAGGATTGTTCCTAGATATTTAGCACTGTTGCCAAATTTGAGCCTAACATTGTTAAGCCGGGAAGGAGTTAGGGGTAAGGTTTTATACCTCTTCGTGAAGAGGACTAATTCTGTTTTTGCTGGGTTAATGTCCAACAGTAGTTTGATATTTGTCTTTGGAGAATCATAATCCGCGAGAGAAAATATGGGTTACCATAGTTACCCCTACGAAAAAATTTGGGCTGTCATATGAAATGTTAAATTGACCAAACAAAGCTTCAAAATCAAATCATATGAGCAAGCGCAAACGATGCAAAAGTCTTCCCAACCAAAATTTCTCCTACATAAAGCTTTCATCCTAGCGAAGACGCGAACTTTATTATTAAAAGCTGATGCAGTGAAATTTCAAAATTGTTATCTGAGGAGGAACGGGAACGGCAAATATGAGGGCGGTGGGAGATGGGGCATAGTCCCCTTTATTATCTTTGCACATTTATCTAAAAATTCCATAAAAATAAAGTCAAACCAAATTAAACTCCTCTTGATAATATAAGACTGAGGGGCCATAATGTGAAGCTCATACATATACATATATGAGAATTTAGTTCATTTAATAAATTTAATCTAATTTCCATGAAAATAGTTGGTGTTTATGACATAATTAACTTCACCTCCCATGTGAGTCTACGTTCCAGTCACGTAAGTGCCCTATAGTAAAATTTATCACAAATGCAATGGTGCAATGCCATTGTAAAACTAATTCAAGGTCTTGTTTCATGCACGAGTACTTCGACTTCATCGTTAATGCATTTTAAGGAAAAAATTTTCAAATTTTTAAGGTTTCAAAAATAAATTTATAAAAAATATGCACCTATTTGTCTCTCAATGATACATGCATTCGCTTTCTGTAATTGAAATGAATTCCATAGAATTTATCCCTAAGGAGCTAGTCAAATAAAAAGGCCTATAAATATGGATAAGCTCATGAAATAATTGTACCAGAAGACAGAAGCGTTACTTGAAGTTAATATAAGCTCTTCCCCTTTAATCCCTCATGGGACATAAAGCGGACACAGTTACCCTCCAGCGGACAGCTCTTAGCTTCATCTAGGATCTCCCAGCTGTTGCGGCCTCTGGGCTCTCACAATATTTAAATAGGGCATTAAATCGTCTATTAACTGGATTCAATATTTTACAAATATCAGAAAAATCAACGATCAACTAAGCCTAGCTCGACTTACTGAACTGAAAGACCTTGGTGTTGGGATCGATTCGAAATTAACTTTAGTATTACATCGAAAGCTTTTAGGATGCTCGGTTTAGTTAAAAATCCATTTCTAGATATGCCCTTCGTAAATTAAGAAGTGAGTGCAGTTTGCCTAAATACAGCGTTAGATGCAATATTCTGAGCTTGAAACTCTATGATGAAACACGATAGAAAGTTTCCTGGAAGCTTAGGATAGGGTTGAGGAAGGTCTTGAGTGAACATGAAACAATGCCATAAAACTTTTGAAGCATCTTTGCCGGATGTAGTTTGGACATCTGCAGGTTTGTTGTTGCTGTTTCTCTGATTTCTCTGGTTTTCTCTTTCATAGATAATGAAGTAAAAAGAGGAATTAAAAACAAAAATGGTAATCCACAAAGCGACGGGTGGGTGGGGCGGGTGGGTAATTATACGAAAAGTACAAAAGCGAAGTGAGCAATAAATTTTGACGTATTATTTACTGAAGAGTTTACCTGTGCGGACAAGCTAGATCTATACCTGCGAAATTTTATAACCGAGAACCGAATCTCTTTCATCCAGCATGAATGTTGCAAGAAAGAATAGGTTGACACCTAAGCTAAGTAAAGTACAACCCATTTCACTCGGCAGCATTCCTGGACATAGATGGTGCTTTCAACAAGGTTAACCAGATGGTCCTAAAGTATTTCGGCATCCACTGGATGCATGCTGGAAACTAAAAGCATCCACAGCAACTAGGGCATGTTCACAGTGGTAAAAAGGACATGGCTTGTGGCTTTAGGTTATTTTCAAAAGCAGCAGAGAACGACTGGATAAACGCAGTCGCATATGCCTATCGCATCGTGGTCATACTATTCGAAAAGTTTCTCTTAGTTATCAGAGATACATATTATGTGGATGGCTTTTGGGAAACTTAGCGAGTGGTCTAAGCCTTACAACCTTTAAACTGTTGTTAATCAATTGGATGACATCACAATAACACACTTGAAGCGTGTTCAAATATAAGGTTGTCAAATATCTTCCTTCCGCCTTTTTGTCTTTTGAATTTCGTGGCTAAGTACAAAGCGCTACAGAGGTCGTATCTGGCAATACTATACATCATTTAAAAGGTCTTGACATAACCTACAAAACGACGCTATGCATGATTAGTTTGGATATTGCGTTGAACAGTTATAGACGTGTAAACATGGAGTTCACAAACGCCGAAATTCGCGCTATTTTAAAGTTTTCCTTCGTTAAAGGCAAATCCGCTAGAGAAACGTTCCGTGAGATTAATGGTGTTTTGGGGGATGGTACTCTATCACTTCGAACCGCGGAGGAATGGTTTCGACGATTCAGAGCCGGTGAAAACGACACCATGGATAAGCCAGCCGGCGGAAGACCTGTGACGACGAATACCGATCAAATCATGGAAAAAATCGAGTTAGACCGGCATGTGGCATCTCGTGACATCGCCCAGGAGATGGGAGTTAGTCACCAAACCATTTTAAACCATCTGCAGAAGGCTGGATACCAAAAAAAGATTGATGTTTGGGTGCCGCATGATTTGACGCAAAAAAACCTTCTGGACCGAATCAACGCCTGCGATATGCTGCTGAAACGGAACGAACTCGGGAGCTCGGATAGGAGGTTTTATCGCATCCACCATATAGCCCGGACATAGCGCCAAGTGATTACCACCTGTTCCTGTCCATGGCGAACGCCCTTGGTGGTGTAAAGTTGGACTCAAAGGAGGCTTGTGAAAAGTGGCTGTCCGAGTTCTTCGCAAATAAGGAGCGGGGTTTCTACGAGGAGGGTATTATGAAGTTGCCGTCTAAATGGAAACAGCTTATCGAACAAAATGGCGCATATTTGAACTAAATCCGATTACTGTAACACATTTTATAAAGCATTGAATAAAGAGCAAAAAAGCGGAAGGGAGATATTTGACAACCACACA
>CATLJY010000212.1:0-31025 GCA_949987705.1 Thereva unica | reverse complement strand
AGTTTGGATTAATAATAAAGTATTCTTTGTTCAAAGAAAAAATATTAGTGAATATCGGGGTGAAATTCAAAACTACTCTTTAGTTTTTTGCTGCCTATGCTTATCATAATGTATATAATTAAATAGGGATTTTTTTTTCTCCAACGGTAAATATTTGGTATTACACTTTGAACTAGAAAAAGGAAACGAATGAATATAATCAAAATAAACACACCCAAATCCGCACCATAATTTATCTTTACGATAATTTTAAGAATTTTTTTTTGGAATGAAACACTGATTTTTAACGTTGAGCAAAAAGAAAAAAATCGCCAAGCGCCGATTCGTCCTCACCTGCGACGCTAACGTATCGTTTTTCGAGCGTAAACCACAACATTCTAAATGGTTCTTGCAACAAGATACGCGTAAACTTAGCCAGTTCGTTCTAAGTTAACCTAGATTAGTGGAAATAGCCAATCCGACAACAACAAAATATCTTGTGGTCACCGGTGCGAGCAACACGATGGTCGACAATGAGGGGGCAGGACCCAGTAAGGTGGACGGCGCGCGTACCGAAGAGATATCGCGAATATCGCTCAAAACACCACCATTCTGGGAAGATCACCGGAAATTTGGTTTGCTCAGATCGAAGCACAGTTTGCCACGTGCGGTATAACTACAGATAGCACCAAAATTCAACCATATAGTGGGCGCGATAAACGGCAGAGTTCTCCAGCAGGTCAGGGACGCCGTACTAAACCCCCCCGAGTCGGATAAGTACGAGAACCTGAAAAGAGGGGTTACTAAAGAGGTACTCGGATTCGGACGAGGCCAAAATAGCCAAGCTTCTAAATGACGTGGCATTGGGCGACAAGCGACCGTCGCAGCTACTAAACGAGATGCGGCACCTGGGAGGCCAGAGCACTACCGATTCTTTGTTACGGTCCGCTGTGGTTAAACCGACTACCCGTGCAGGTACGCGCCATTTTGTCGGCTAGCAAAGACGACCTGGAGTCGTTGTCATCAATGGCCGATAAAATACTCGAGGTTAGCGATTTCAATAGTGTAGCCGCAGTGGGAGAAAAGGCGCCAAGCCCACCGTCGCAAATCACGGCACTGGAAAAAAAGGTCGATCAGCTAACAGCAGCGATTTCCGCGCTACAGAGTAGCCGATCGTCATACGGGCAGCGCGAACCGAGGCCTAGGTCGAGGAGCCGAAGTCGCACGAGAGGACTGGATATGTTATTACCATAGAAAATTTAAAGAAAACGCCACCAGATGCCGCGGACCGTGCAAATATAGAAAACTACCGACGCACAGTGGTCCAGAGACCCAAAATTCCTGGCCAAAAATCTGCGAAGGCTTTACTTTAATAAAAGTAAGCATTTATTATGGTTTTTGGCCTTCCGAATCGAATAGAACTACTCTCAAGGCGATAGGCTTAACGGTTTTGAAAATATATACAATTTTTCACCAGAAATTTCTTGTAAAAATCCAACATTTTTAGGTATGCCGTGTTTGGTGTTTATTCAATGTTTTTTGGCCTTCTGAATCGAATAAAACCACTTTCGAGCATTTGGAACCAACAGTTTTCAAGATATAGAGAGTTTCGGGCCATAATCAGTAGAAGAATCCAATTTTTTCATAAATGCCTTGTGTTTGATATTGTCTTCAATGCTTTTTGCCCATATACGACTATTGTAGAGTAGTTATTGGTTACCTATTTTTCTAGTTATACCAGTTTTTTAAAAAAAGGTTTCAGTGAAATGTCATTGTAGGAGAAAGAGAAAATCTGCATGTGATTTCTTAGAAAACTATATTTACAGTATTTACATTTTTTTAAATATTTACAAGAATGAACAAAACTGCGTAATAAAAAGAGGCATTTTCAAATTAATTATTTAGTGGTGTCCGTCATTTCCTCTTCGCCGCTATCTTCGGAAAATTCAGCGTCATAGAAACTATTGATTTGGGAATGAGGCTGTTGCAAAAGTTCTAGCACTTCTTTTGGGAAGTGGCGAAGAGGTTTTTTCGGGGACTTCCTAGACAGGGACAACACTAGATCGGAGCTCGTCAGTCATTGATGGAAAACGTCCTCCATGGTTTTCTCTCTCGACATTTTGCGAGAAAACATCTCGCGATATTTCCTAATTTCTTTGTTTCGGGCTTCTGAAGCCTCCTCTGACATCTGGCCAATAGGTAGTAATGCGTTGGTAATAATAATGGGACCATGGAGCAGAAGTTTATGAAGTGTAACACTCATTGGATACCAACTGTATTTGTCAATGTATAGGTGAGCGGTTTCCGCGGCGTAAATGTTAAACTTCTCTAAATTAATTTCATGATCGCTGCACACTGCAAGGAGTATAATATGCAATCTTTTTATCAGGTTTACATCGACACCTGTGATTTCGGACGATTTTTCGTACTCAGAAAAAAATTTACGGGCAATATTGCCGTTATTCGAATTACCGCTGCCCTGCCTGGGCTTGTCGACATGGAGGTGTAATTTTTTTAAGGAATGACTCTTGTATTAATTTCTTTCTGTCTTCAACTTTCTGGAAATTTTCAACATCTTTTTTCTGTACCTTCCATTTCTTCACTTCTAATTTATAGGCCAAATGTAAAATATTCTCGTTTGGTCGAAAACACGCTAAAAACAGTTTTTTGATTGCTACCATTAGGGCGATACGGGCTGAAACGTCCTTGAAATTGGTTGTACAACTAAACATTATTTTAAATATTATTAAAAAATATAACAGTTTAAAAAATGTTTAATCTAACTCGTCTGAATAAATTAAAAAAAAAAAAAAAACTTATTTAAAACAAAAATTTCAAGAGAATATGCAAGTTCTTGCAGCTAATTCTGGTAACACTACATTACACATGTATCAAGCTTTAATTTGGTACCATAATCACCGCGGACAAACGCGGTCAACTAAACTAAAACCTCTTTGCAATATTTTTACCCACAAAAGAAATTTAATAAGTTTATTTTGTACTGATGATATATTTATTACATATTAATTTACCTTCCATAGTGTTATCCATAATGTAGACTATAACACAAAAAATTCTGCGTGTTTTGATAAACAGTAGGACAAAGTAGTAGCCGTTGGAAAAATTACTATGCGACAAAACCATTTCCCGAATTTCTTGAAACTGTCCACGATTCCCACCCCTAGAAAGCCCTTATTCATGTTTGGGCAAGTGTTTCCCCCTCTCCAGTTATTACAGTTTAAAGTCCATTTGGATAATAATGTTTTCTAACAACTTCGATATTTCGATTTTTGGCCAGGAATTTGGGGTCTGTGGACCACTGTGCGACGTCGGGAAACGGACTGACCACCTAGTTATGGAGGCTACAGTGGGTGGTAAAAAGGGAAAACGCCTCTTTATACGCGACGAACTCACGGGGACGAAATTCTTAATAGATTCGGGCGCTGACGTCTCCGTAATCCCACCAAACGCAATGGATAAAAAGCATAGGCAGACAGAACACCAATTATATGCAGCAAATGGGACGCCGATTCCAACATACGGTGCAAGGCGCATAACATTGAGCCTAGGGCTCCGACGTAAGTTCACGTGGAGTTTCATCGTCGCGGAAACAACGAGCGCCATCATCGGAGCCGATTTTCTAGACCAATTTGGGCTATTAGTAGACGTTCAAGGCTCCCGGCTAATCGATAAACATACAAACCTCTACGTTATAGGGGAAGTCAAGTTTGTAAAGATGGCACGAATCACAACCGTGGACGCGAATAACCCCTTTGCGGATCTGGTGCATGAATTCGTCGACATCACGATGCCAGCGGCGGCAACACAAAAAATCTCGTCACCAACAGCAGTCACCCACCATATCGAAACAAAAGGTCCCCCTGTATTCGCCAAACCCAGGAGATTACCACCGGATAAGCTAAAAGTCGCAAGGGCCGAATTCGAATACTTACTTCAAATGGGTATATGTAGACCCTCCAAAAGCAACTGGTCTAGTCCGTTACATTTGGTAAGGAAATCTGATGGCGGATGGCGACCGTGTGGGGATTACCGCCGTTTAAATGCGATTACGGTACCGGATCGGTACCCCATACCATTCATACAAGACTTTTCAACGATATGCTACGGAAAGAAAATTTTTTCCACTATCGACCTTCACCGAGCGTACCACCAGATACCCATAGAAAAGGAACACATCCCGAAAACCGCAATCACCACGCCTTTCGGGCTATACGAATTCAAGTACATGACCTTCGGGCTCTGCAATGCAGGACAAACATTGCAACGCTTCATGCATGAAATCCTTAGGGGGCATGAAAACGTTTTTTCGTACGTAGACGACGTCTGTGTAGCTTCGGCCAGTGAGGAAGAGCATCGCGCGCACCTTCGCGAAGTATTCTCTATCTTCCGAAAACACGGCTTGACTATAAATATCTCCAAGTGCCAGTGGGGAAAAGAAGAAGTGAAGTTCCTGGGCCATGCCGTGAACAAGGATGGCATTCGACCGCTCGAGGAAAAGGTCGCAGCTGTAAAAAATTTCGAGCTACCTAAGTTAGCAAGAGAATTGAGAAGATTCCTGGCTCTCATCGCCTTCTACCAACGTTTTATACCTCACGCAGCAAAAAACCAAATGATCCTCCGCGATTTGATTCCTGGGAATAAGAAGAACGACACTGCCAAGCTAGAGTGGACACCAGAGACGATCGCGGCGTTCGAGGAATGTAAAAAGGACTTGGTAGAAGCGACGATGTTGGCTCACCCATCACCAGACGCCGAGCTCGCCCTGCACGTTGACGCGTCCGAGAGGGCTATAGGGGCAGCCCTACATCAATCGGATGGAAAAAATTTCAAACCGCTAGCGTTTTTTTCAAAGAAACTTTCACCGGCTGAGCAAAAGTACAGCACGTATGATCGAGAGCTTCTGGCGGTATACAACGCAGTCAGACATTTCAAGAACTTTCTGGAAGGAAGGGCCTTCTACGTAGTAACGGATCACAAGCCCTTAACCTTCGCCTTTAAGCAGGTCTCAGAAACACATTCGCCCAGACGCACAAGGCACCTGGACTTCATAAGCCAGTTCACCACCGACATACGTCACATCGCCGGCAAAGAAAATGTCGTCGCGGACACACTGTCCCGGATCGAAGCAACGTCAACCGGTTCGCCTTCCATCGATTACCGGCAGCTGGCAGATCAGCAGTTACAGGATTCAGGAATACTAGAAATCATCGAATCACCGGGCAAATTCTCGATCGTGGTAAAGCAGTTAACTCTGCCACACTCCGATGTTGCAGTATATTGCGATATTTCGCAGGAACGCGTGCGCCCTCTGATACCCGAAACTATGAAGCACCAAGTCCTGGCGTCAATGCACAATATAGCGCACCCTGGCGTCAAGGCCACGACAAAATTAGTGGGCGACCGATTTGTCTGGCCAAACCTGCGGAGAGATTGTGCAACCTATGTAAGGGCCTGCGTCCACTGCCAGCGTTCTAAAATTCACCGTCATACGAAGGCACCTCTGACTAAGTATACTCTTCCCACCGAACGTTTCGCGCACGTAAACATAGACATTATCGGACCATTGCCTCCCTCTAGGGGCTACCAATATTGCCTAACCTGCATCGACCGTTTCGCCCGATGGCCGGAAGCCATCCCAATGGCAGATATAACAGCAGAAACCGTAGCCCGCCATTTCCTAGAAGGATGGATATCGAGGTATGGCGTTCCCTTGAGACTGACCACGGACCAGGGACGGCAATTCGAGTCATCATTGTTCAAGGAGCTGACAAAAATGCTGGGAATCACACACCTCCGAACAACACCGTATCACCCACAGGCGAACGGCATAGTGGAGCGGTGGCATCGGACTTTGAAAACGGCGATAATGTGTCGGATGGAAGACAGATGGACCGACGCACTGCCTACAATCCTCCTTGGGTTAAGATCGACTTTCAAGCATGATCTCCAGGCGACGCCGGCGGAGATGGTCTACGGCACCACGCTTCGCCTACCGGGAGAATTCCTGTCGGAACCCCCAAGGAAGTACATTGAATCTGAGTTCGTAAAGGAGCTACGCAAAACAATGCAGGCAGTAAAACCCACTTCCACCGCGCACCACGCAAATACGAAGGTTTTCGTTCAGGGTGAGTTACAAAAATGTACCCACGTATTCGTAAGACATGATGCGGTACGACGTTCGCTCCAGCCACCATTCGACGGGCCTTATAAAGTCATCCAGCGGAAACCCAAATACTTCCAAGTAGAAGTAAAAGGGCGCCGAGTGAGAATTTCAGTAGACCGACTTAAACCAGCCTTCTCAACGACGGAGGACGGACCCTCGGCACTCGGAGAAGGAGCGAGAAACGAGGGAGGCGAACCAAAAAGTAAAGAAATCACAACACGGTCCGGAAGAAGAGTTCGCTTCACAAGGAAGGTTAAATTCGTAGAAACTACCCCACCCCGCAAATTCGGTAGAGTTAACGTTGTCACGAGCCGGTCCCCAAATGTAGGTTCAAACACACGCATGCACCCCCGAGAGATCAAACTAAACTTAGACACACAACAAAAAACGAGCTTACCGCAGTAAGTTTCAACATCCTTACAAATAACTAAAAACACCCCATAGCAAAACGGACCACATAGGTCACTTAGTCCCGGCATGGTCATAGCAGAATTTAGACGTAAGATTCAAAGATAATCCCCTAACATAGGATATAAGCAAAAATTGAATTGAAAAAAAAAAAAAAAAAACGAGAACTAACTTAAATAAATAAAAAGAAAATAGGTCGTAAGTTCAATGAATTAATTGCGTATCAATGAATTGTAGTAGGTATAAGTCATTTGAATTCTGAATATTTTCCTGCTTTATTTTTAAAATTTTTAAGCGAGTATTGTACAAATATGTATGTAGATCCTAAGTTCTATTCAAATCACTTTGGCATTCAAGATTCCTATTGTCTCGGAAGTCATTTGTAAGAAAAAAAACATATTATCCATATATTTTTTTTTGCTGGTGGAGGGGGAGTGATGTGGCGGCAATAATCAACCAAAACCGAACTGCTGATCCATGAGTATTCTACAAGATCCATGGAGGGCGAAATTAATTGTAAAAATCATTCTCACCAATACATACCACTAACAGAATATGATCGACGTGCCGTTATCACGGCATCGAGTGATAAGAACGAGTCGATCACCAAATCAAAAAACCAGTTGATTATTGCCGGCCCTCACGACGGTAGCAAGTAAAGCGCGTCTCCGAACAAGTTGTAAACGCCTATAGTGAAACTTATAGAGAAGTGTACAGTAGCTGAAATAAATAAATAAATGTAGCCGAAATAAATAAATATATACTATACAAGTCCGAGTGTGTTAATTTGCTCGACGTACAATTATAAGTAACCGATCGGTGTTTGGGGCTCGCGTGGGAACCGTTGTTCCGCGAGTAGAACCGCATAATCCCATAAACTCTTCAAATGTTAATAGTGTGTTACCTATGGTTCGTAAAAAATGTACTTTGAATAGTTTGACTGCTGATTCCCATAATCCACCAAAATGAGGACACCGTGGGGGAATAAAATGCCAATTTATACCGTCGTTAGCTAACTGATTAGAAATTGTGTTATTGTGTTTTTTAGAATTTATGAATGTATATAGTTTTTTAATTTCATTGTTGGCCCCAATAAAGTTGGCTCCATTGTCAGAGTAGATGTCTTTACTTTTCCCTCTTCGAGAAAAGAACCTTTTCAATGAACTCAAAAATGCATCTGTTGTCAAATCGCTAACGACTTCTAAATGAATTGCCTTGGTCACGAAACATATAAATATTGCTACATAAACTTTTATTTTATTTCGGTTTCGGAATTTTTTCTCTTTTATGAAGAACGGCCCACAGTAATCGATTCCAGTTTTAATTTCATCGGTTGAATTTTCTCTCCAAAGAATCTTTTGGTAATCACGATCATCTTTGTCGACTAAAATTTGTCTGTACATTTTTTCAACGTCTGCCGTAAGCACGTATGTATGAGTACGATATCGGATAAGTAATGAAAAACTGTCATCTTGTATTGTAGGACCGACTTTAAGAGTATTGTTTAATGAAAATCCGGTGCTTGTTTTCGCTGAGCCATCAAATACAACTCGAACCTTTGTTGTAGTGCCACTTTCCTTGATTACAGCGTGATGTGGAAGGTAAAAACCAGTATGAACAGAGCCCTGATTATTTACTATGGACATGGACAGGGGTATTGCCATCTTATCAACTATTCCTAAACTCTTCGAGAAACTTGTTTACGATAAGATTGCCCCTCTAATCGACCCATGTCTTAATAAACAGCAACATGGTTTCAGAAAGGGACGATCGACTACTACAAACCTTATGATTCTAACCTCCAATCTACTATGTGCTATGGAGAAGGGTCATCAAATAGATACGGTCTATACTGACTTCAGCAAAGTCTTCGATCGTGTTGATCACCATATTTTAAGTAAAAAACTACTAAAATTTGGAATATCAGGTCCTGCCCTGGAATGGATTAAATCATATCTCGACAACAGAACTCAAGTTGTCAGATTCCAAGGATTTCTGTCAAAAGAAATCTCAGTAACTTCCGGGGTCCCTCAGGGTAGCCATCTAGGCCCTCTGTTATTCAATATATTTATCTCAGACCTGTCGGATACACTGGAAAATATTCCGCATCTCTTCTATGCCGACGACCTCAAAATTTATAATGTCATAAGGTCCCCGATCGATGTTACTTTCTTTCAAACAAAGCTAAACGCATTGCAAGACTGGTGTACTACCAATAAATTAGAACTAAACATCAGCAAATGTCATGTTATTACCTTCTCCCGCAAAAGAATCACCCAGCTACAGGAATATTATCTCAACGACAAGGCATTAGACCGTGTCGATCAAGTTGTAGATCTAGGTATTGTTCTAGACAATAAATTAAATTTCAACTTGCACTACGATAATATTGCTGCGAGAGCCAACAAGCTTCTGGGCTTTATAAAGAGAAGAGCCCGAGAATTCAATAACGTTCGGGTCACAAAAACTCTTTTCTGTTCGCTCGTCTGCCCTATCTTGGAATATGCGTGCCCGATCTGGGACCCTATATTCCAGGTAAGCAGCAGTAGGTTGGAATCAATACAGAAAAAATTTCTCCTCTTCGCTCTGAGAAATCTACACGACCCGCGCGACTTTTTCAACTTACCGCCCTACACAGACAGACTGAAGAAGTTAGAACTCATGCCGCTGTCACATCGGAGGATAGTGCTTATCTCGTGCTTAACTTTGGACGTCCTAAACGATAACGTTAAGGTGCAGTTCCTGTCCGATAGAATCAAGTTCAATACCGAAGTTCGTCACAATAGGCATACCAAAATGCTTAAAGAATACCCTCATCGGACCGAATATGCAAAGAACGAACCCGTCAACAGATGTTGTATGACTTTTAACAGCCATAGTGCTTGCTTCTCACCCCACATTAAAAAAACATCCTTTAAACAAAAAATTATATCCCTTCTAACATCACAATTACTACCATAAATAAGCATAGACTTAAGCTATTATTATTATATAGCATAGACTTAAGTATTTTTACCTTAGTCATAAATGCTTTGTATAACTCTGTAGTAGGTTTAAGTATGCCTTGTTTGGCAAATAAATAAATAAACATATGCTTTAGATTTTCATACTCTCTCATGAATTCTGTATATTGCTGTTTTAAGTCTGGGTTTTTGTCTAATTTGCGTTCTAGTGAATATAATCTTTTCAATGCAATTGAGTAAGAATGCCCGAGATGTTGAATATTTTCGTTGAATGGCAATTTAACAATATACCGCCCGTTATCATCGCGAGATGTATTTTCTACATAATGTTTTTCTACCTTTGCCTCATCAACACTTAGAAATTTTGTCTCTGGCATTTCTTCTATCTATCTATCTATATGCCCCTTAATCCCTCGTGGGACATAGGGCGGAAACAGTTGCCCTCCAGCGGACTCTGTTTTGCGCGACAGCTCTTAGCTCTGACCAGGATCTCCCAGTAGTTGCGGCCTCTGCTAGTAGGGTTCTCCTCCACGTTGTTCTAGGTCTTCCAACTCGACGGGATCCTTGCGGGTTCCAGTCAAGGGCCTGTTTGGCTAGATTTTCGTTATCGCGTCGCAAGGTGTGGCCAACCCAATTCCATTTCCTTCGCCTGATTTGGTCGTCTATCCTTTCTTGGCCGGCACGGCGCCATAGCTCTTCATTTGAAATTCTATCTTGCCAGCGGATTTTTAGGATACGACGTAGGCATCTGTTTATGAAGACTTGTAGGCGCCCTGTGATGAATTGGGTGACTTTCCATGTTTCGCAACCGTATAAAAGAACTGCCTTAACGTTGGAGTTGAACAGCCGCAATTTGGTGTTGGTTGAGATCTCCGTTGATCTCCATATGCGGAACAAGCATGCATATGCGCTTCGTGCTTTATTTATTCTGGAACTGACATCTTCTTCTGCACCGCCATTTTCGGTAATAATACTACCGAGGTAGCAGAATTTATCTACCAGTTCCACGTCACGGTTATTCAGCGCAGTTCGTTCAAGTGTGTTTGCATTTATCCGCATTTCTTTGGTTTTATTCGGATTCAGCCTTAAGCCTGCTAGACTACTTTCTGTTGCCAAATTGTTTAACATGTTTTTTAGCTCCTGATGTCTGTGGGCCAGCAAACAGATATCATCTGCGTAGTCGAGGTCCTTAAGGCGATCTAGCAAACCCCACTGTATGCCGCCTGTTCTACTATCTAGAGCGCCAACAAGAATGTCATTTATTACTATAAGAAATAGTAATGGGGATAGTAAGCATCCTTGTCGTACTCCTGAACTCACCTCAAAGCTGTCGGATAATTTTCCGTTATGGAGAACTCTGCATTTGGAATTGTTGTATAGGGCTTTTATCAATTCTATTATCTTATCCGGCAGTCCACGTCGCCGTAATGCCTGCCATATAAAGCTCCTATTAACCGAGTCGAACGCTTTCTCATAATCTACGAAAGCAAGGTAAAGGGGGGATCGGAATTCAGTAGACTGTTCCACTATTATTCTTAAGGTGTTGATGTGATCTATACATGAACGGCCCTTCCTGAATCCGGCCTGCTGCCTTCTAAGCGTTTGATCTACTGCCTCTCTTATTCTTGATAGTATAGTGTGGGACAAGATTTTACCCACAGTAGATAATAGACAGATGCCTCTCCAGTTGTCGCATATTGTTAGATCCCCCTTTTTGGGTATTTTGACTATGATACCTTCCGTCCAATCTTCCGGAAAGGTACAGGTGTTCCATGCTAATTCGAGGATTGGCTGAAGCGCATCTGCTATGAGGCTTGAGTCGGCTTTCAACAATTCTGGCGGGATGCCATCTTTTCCAGCTGCTTTACCATTGGCCATCGCATGAATTGCGGTTACTATTTCCGTCTTGGATGGGGCCCGGGTGTTGATTCTTATCGGCTGTGCATTGTTGCTGTTTTCCTGAGGTTCCTGTGTGAGTGAGCCATTCAGGGCGGCGAAGAAATAATCTCTCCATCTTTGGAGCTGCTCCTCGTCGCTGCACAGCAGCCTTCCATCCGCACTCTTAACGGCATGCTTTTTAGTAGAGTGCTTTCCCGAGAGCTGTTTAGTAATTTGGTACAGCACTTTACTGTTGCCTGTGTTTGCCGCGTTTTCCGCTTTTTCTGCGAGCTCATTTATCTGCTGCCTTTTATCACGTCGGACACTTCTCTTAACCTCCCGATGTAATTGGGAGTATTCCCGTTCAAGTTGGTGACGTCTATCCGGGTCGCTTGTAGAGTTTATGTTATTTTTGAGGGCCCTCCTGCGTTCTATTTTTTGCCAGGTGCTGTCCGAGATCCAATGTTGCATGTTTCTCTGGACATAACCGATACTCGTTTCCGCAGCCGTCGATATAGCGCCCTTTGTTGTACTCCACAGGTCTTCAATATTTGTGTCGTCAGAAACGGTTTGCTGGTTTAATATTTGCTGCAGGTTTTCAGCAAATTCTCGCTTTTTAGCGCTCTCCCGCAAGAGGTCAACGTTAAACCGTCTACGGTTTATAGATTCACGTTGAAAGTTTCTGATTGCAGCGATTCTAAGGCGAATAGTTGCTACTACCAAATGGTGGTCGCTTCCAGTGTCTGCTCCCCTGAAGCTCCTGACATCTTCCAGAATGGTTCTCCATCTGCGGCTGACGGCCACATGATCTATCTGATTTCTCGTTCTACCATCGGGCGATACCCAGGTCTCTTTGTGTATCTTCTTGTGACAAAAGTAAGTTCCACCTACCATAAGTTGATGGGAAGAACAAAAGTCAACGAAAAGCTCACCATTGTTATTGGTAACTTGGCTTAGGCCTTGTTTTCCAATTGTTTGTTCAAGACCGGTGTTGTCGTGACCGATTTGTGCATTTAAGTCACCCATTAATACAATGATGTCTCCCCTTGGAATAGAGCGAAAAACCTCATTCAGTCGCATGTAGAACTCGTCTTTGATGTCATCTTCTGCGTCTTCGGTTGGAGCATAGCATTGAACTACCGTAGTACTTCTTAGCCTGGTACGTAGGCGCACGGTAATAATCCTCTCAGAAACTGGTGACCAGCTAATGAGGCTAGCCCTGGCTTCTTTGGTGAGTATTACGCCAACACCACTCCTACGGCTTTCAGTTTCATTTCTCCCAGAATATAAGAAGGACTCGCCATTTGGGCAGATATGTTCCCCCGCATCGGGCCATCTGGTCTCGCTCAGTCCCATGATCTTGATTTTATATCGATTCATCTCGTTGAGGACTTCATCCAGCCGTCCCTCAGCAAGCATTGTTCTCACATAATTGGCATTTCTTCAAGTTCCCAAAATTTTAATAGTTGATCTGTTAATGTGTTTAGAGCAATATTACATGACACAACATTAGCTTTATCATTGTGATTATTTACCTTACCGGCGATAATCCATCCGAATTTAGTCTTTTGTAACACAGCTAATTGATTGTCAATCTGTATTTGATCCATGCATAAACTTCGATAGAAAATCTCTGCGCCTATCAATGCATCAATTTCTGATGTTTTGTGAAATAATGGGTCTGCTAACGGTATATTTTTATCTATATTCAAATGGTTAATATTTATTTGTTGTGAAGGTAATGGATTTGTAATTGTTGGTACTACTAGAAGTGAAATTTTTTCCTCAAAATTTCCTTGCAGTGAAGCAACCTTCGTCAGTACCTTGTATGTTATGGGAGTTTGTAGTTGATTCACTGCCGTTATAGAAGTATTAATTTTAGCACGTTTTAGTTGAAGAAGTTTTGCAAATCTTTCCGTGATGAAGTGTGAGCTTGAGCACCGCCATCTAGCACAACACGAGCTACATGTGTTTTGTTATTAATATCAGAAAATGTTACTTGAGCTGTAGCTAATAAAACTTCACTTGAGTAGTTGGCTTGCAAATTATTAACTGAGACGGACGGTGTAGCTTCCTTGCATTTATTATTTTCGAGATGTAAAAGGGTGTTGTGTTTCTTACCGCATTTCTTGCAGGGCCAACAACTGCAATTGTCAGCACTGTGCTTTTTCCTTAAGCAGTTGAAACAAAGTGCCTCTCTCTTTGCTGCTTCAACTCTGTCGGGAACTGGTAACCTTAGAAATTTTTCGCAATTAAATATTTTATGTGATTCCTTGCAGAAATTACAGTAATCTGTATTTTGTGTCGCGGCTAAAATGTTTTTCTTATTTGCAGAAACGTTTAGTCCGGGAGGTAGCGCTATAGTTGAGCAAGTCATTTTATACCGGCTGAAAATCATAACAATAATAGTTTCCCCCTAACACATAACAGCTCCGAACGTCAGCTGCTCCGATAGCGGTGGAGCTAAAGGAGGCAGCATGAAAAACTCATTTGAAAAAAATCTGCTTCGATGGTTTTTATACCGAGCAAAAATGTATAATATAATTGTTTTAATCACATTTTTTTAAAAAATAGTCGTCAGCTGTATTGACGAGGGGGGGTTATATGTCAGTCACGTGCATGAACCTCTTTGAAAATTTAACAAACAAATTAATTTTATACCTTATGAAATTTGTACATCTCAATTTTTATACTTTTAAAATAATAAAGAAAATCGTCAGCCGTATTTTTGACGGGGGTAATACCGTCAGTCAGCGTGATAAACACTTCGCGCGCTCAATGCATTTGAGCGTTGCATAGGCTTCTTGGAAAATTAACTGACAATCTTTACACCCATAAACAATCAGCTGACGATGGTTTTTTGTTTTTTTTTTTAAATATTCAAATTATCTTATACTTTGAATTCAATAAGTATAATATCAATTTAATATAAAAAACACCACATTTATTTATTAATTTTGTGTCGGTTTCAAATTATATTAATATGTATTGTAGCATCAAGGAATTTCAAGCAATAAAAGTCTCACGACTCTAACATACCTTTCCTAAAAATTATTTTTCTAGCCTTCAGAGATTTAGACTCTTCTTCTTCTTCTTCTTTAAACTCCTTTAATCCCTCATGGGACATAGGGCGGAAACAGTTGCCCTCCAGCGGACTCTGTTTTGCGCGACAGCTCTCAGCTCCGACCAGGATCTCCCAGTCGTTGCGGCTTCTTCTAGTAGGGTTCTCCTCCACGTTGTTCTAGGTCTTCCTACTCGACGGGAACCTTGCGGATTCCAGTCAAGGGCCTGTTTGGCTAGGTTTTCGTTTTCGCGTCGCAAGGTGTGGCCAACCCAATTCCATTTCCTTCGGCTTAGGGGGTCGATGGTGGAGCAAGCGGTATCGTCATTAATTAACTTAAGGGCCGTTTTTTGGACCTTATCTAACCATGCTAAGGTGGTTATTGGAGCGCCGCCCCAAATGAGGGAGCTGTATTCGAGAAGAGGCCGAATGTAGAATTTATAAATAACAGCACGGGCCGATGGCTGGAGGAGGAACTTGCACCTCTTAAGAAATCCCAAGCACTGGGATGCTTGTTTGGCGATTTGGAATATATGGTCATTCCATCGCAAGTCTTTGGCTAATGTCTCGCCTAAGATGTGTAGGGATGGGTCGGCCTTTACTTCCACGTCATCCACTGTCAAGGATGGTGAGGTGTTGATCTTTTTCTTTGAAATAAGACAGTACTTGGTTTTGGAGGGGTTGAATTCGACACGATTCTTTTTTCCCCACTCTAGAATAAGTTCAATGTCGTTATTAATAGAGTTGAACATTAGTTCACGATCATCAAGACAGGATCTGTCATGTGTCTGTCTTGTATCGAAGCTGTACGAGTTGTGAGGAAAGTGATGGATATGACACAGACACAGCAGAAGATGCATATGAAGAAGTAGAATAATAATTTATGTGTATCAATAGAAATCTAAGCTTTTATTTCTTATTTATGTTCATTAACAAAAAAAAGTTTTTTTGAATAATGATTATTTTGTTTCTAATATAAATATATATTTCTGTATATAATTTGAAACCGACACAAAATTAATAAATAAAATGTGGTGTTTTTTATATTAAATTGATATTATACTTATTGAATTCAAAGTATAAGATAATTTGAATATTAAAAAAACAAAAAATCATCGTCAGCTGATTGTTTATGGGTGTAAAGTCAGTTGTCAGTTAATTTTCCAAGAAGCCTATGCAACGCTCAAATGCATTGAGCGCGCGAAATATTTATCACGCTGACTGACGGTATTACCCCCGTCAAAAATACGACTGACGATTTTCTTTATTATTTTAAAAGTATAAAAATTGAGATGTACAAATTTCATAAGGTATAAAATTAATTTGTTTGTTAAATTTTCAAAGAGGTTCATGCACGTGACTGACATATAACCCCCCCTCGTCAATACAGCTGACGACTATTTTTTAAAAAAATGTGATTAAAACAATTATATTATACATTTTTGCTCGGTATAAAAACCATCGAAGCAGATTTTTTTCCAATGACTTTTTCATGCTGCCTCCTTTAGCTCCACCGTTAGTGCGACAACTGACGCTCCCTTTACCAATTTCTGACCATTAAACAACTGTTTGAAATAAAATTCATTCGGTATAAAATTCCTAAAAAAATTGCAGCGCTACCTCCCGGACTAGTTGTTTTTTGTAATCGAAATCTTAGAGTTTGAACTGGATCTAATTTGGTCATATGCATTGTGGGTGTATGTAGCATCTAAAATTTGACAACGTTGTGTCAAAAAAGTTATAAATTGTTGCAATGTTGGAACATCTTTAGACGTTATTGATTTTTCCCACTCCTGGTGGGTAATTTTATCAAGCTTGGCAGTCATGCAGTAGATTAAAATTGAATCCCATTTATCTATCTCTTCCCCTAATGTCTGTAATGCTCTGGTATGTGTGTTTATGTTGTTTAAGAGTTGCCTAAGGCCTAGAACACATCCTCGTGCACACGGTGCTTGCTCGAGAAGAGCCCTTAAATGATTTTGAATGATCACTCGTTTATTTAAATACCTATCTTCCAATAAACTCCATGCAATATCATAATTAGCAGTAGACGTTTCTAACGACTGAATCACTGTTTCCGCTTCTCCACGCAAGCACGACCGAAGATAATGCAACTTTTCAATCTTTGAGAGGTGTTCCTTAGTATGCACCATCGACTTGAACGAATCTGAAAATGACAACCCGTGGCAGATGCACATTTGAGTTTGCATTTGGGAACCTACTTGTACTTACTTGAGATGATTGATTATCACGTAAAAATTTACGCGCTACACTCATTGTTGTGTAATACGCATTTTCCAATTCATCTCTATATGTAAGATGATCTGAGCTGTCGTCTAATAGCACAATCTCGATGTGGACCTCATGAAATGTAGTTAAGATGTTTTGTATTTTGTCTGTACGCAGATTGAGCTCATCAATCTGACTTGGTGTAACTGTGTTTAAAAAAGTGCTGAATAGCGTTAGCTGACGTTTTAAATTTGCCCGTGCAACCTTTAACCGAGACAATTCTGCCATATTTCACCGTTCTTTAATCACTTAGACCCGAATAAACCTCACTGCACTCGACACCGAACTCAACTCACGAACTTAGCCCAACTCAATGATCGTTCTTATTTAATTTAATGTATTCAATAATAATCATCATTTATTTAAAATGAGCATTGACAATCTTACAATATTTATTACTACTCTTACCTGAGATTGATTTATTTGTTGTCTACCTCACTAACTTTATCTTCTGCTGCAATATCTTCACTGAAATCTTCTGTAATTGTCTTCACTGAAATCTTGTAATTGTCTTCACTGAAATCTTGTAATTGTCTTCACTGAACTCGTCTGTACTTGTAATGTATGCATGCATGCTTCTGTAGTTACTTGAATCTTCACCTTTTTGAAAGTTATTACGTAATGCTTCTTAAATTGTTACATAACGTTATGTAACCTCTTGAAAATCTTGGGTTTAAACTCTCTAGTTTCCTTTTAAATCCAGCTGCGATTTCATCCGGCTCGAAGGACCATTTTTTTATGGTACATCAATTCAAGTTAGACTGATTCCATAAAATATTATGTAATTTTTTAATTATTTTTTAATTAAAACAATGAATAAATTTTCACAACAATGAATAAATTTTCACAACTGTGGATGTTTTCGCATATGATGTTATGCAACGACTGAACTCACAAAAAATTGTAACTCAAAAATGTAAATATATGACAAATATGTATATAAAAAAAACTAGTACTCATTACATCTAAGAATTAAAAGTACAGTGCTCTATACAATTTCACAAGTATAAATTAAACAGTATAGTGCTTCTTGCGATGTAACACCACAGTCTTAAAATATGCATGTCACCTTTAAATATGCTTAAAAACTCCCTTTTTTAAGGGTTTTCGCGATAGTTTTAATTATAATCAAAAACAATCCAATAAAATACATTTTTTGCAATATTCATATTCAAAAGTGGTTGATTTATAACAAAGCAAATGTTATGATAAGTTTGTAAAAAATGTTTTTCAACATTATGCTTCATCAGCTAAAATAAATTATTTTCAACTACGCCTAGAAAGAAGAATTTGAACAAAGGTTGATTGTTTTTTGCATTTCTTTTTGCCCCCTTTAAAATTAATTGGCTCCCTAAAAGATTGTATGGGACGAAGAAATCAGGTAATTGGCTAGGTGGCCATAAAGGGTGACAATACCATACTCAAGTAAACTAGCTCTCGTTCGCGTAGATAAAGCGGCTCGCGTAGGTAAAGCTTCATTGGATGTGGTTGGCGGACTGCTTGGTAAAACAATACTTGGGTTTGGAATAGTCTATGCCGATGCGGATGCAATTATTAATTATCATGAATATAGCGGGAGCGGAGCATGCATTAGCTGGTGCAATATCTAGGCATATTGCTGGTGCAATATCCAAGCGTCCATGCGTTTAATTCGTTGATAAATAATATAGAAGTGTGTGTACTCAAATGCGACCTGACGGAATATTCCGTGAATGGAATGCATGCCACGCAAAGGTCGGGCTACTTTCAACTTTTTCTGCAATGCCGAATTCGAAATAGCACACACAATAAACACAGGCACCTTGCATGCACTCGATTTTCAAGCTGTGTGTGAAAGCCGGGACGGAAAAAACCATGCAATTTTATGTCATATCATGGAACCTCTGAATGCAATGCATGTACATATATACATATATGCACATGTCATCAGCTTACTTCCATGAGGCGAATGTTTAGATTTTCGTGCCTGTGGCGGTAGCATCCATGCCTGTGGCGCAAGCGTGCATATCCGTGTGGCATGCGCACTTATGTATATGCTATACGTACTAGGTGTACCGCGTGTATGCTTTTAAGAAAATAAGCTAACAAAATTATTTTTACTCGGTTACTTTTAGCTTTTAATGTAAATAGGAATTCATAAATATTAATATTTTCCAATAGTATTTGTATCAATTCCGTCAGTAGATTCGTCACTATTCTTCCTGCCACTGTCGTTGGCCTGAATTTTCTCAAAGCGTACTATTTATCCAACAGACTTTCCGCTATATTATTGCATATTATTAGCCGTTGGGCACAAAAGTTTTACTTCTAAAGTATGGTCTTAAGCACACTCATATTTGAGCTTCTTTGCAAAACTTGACTATTCCACTTTTGATGAAAATGATTTTTTTTTTGGTAACTTTCAAATTTACACTCTGCGAAAATAAAATTGGGCCAAAACTTGATAGAAAGACCAGAAAAAAGGATTAAAAGGCATGATTTCGTCAAAAATTGATTATTCCATATCAAAATTATATTACCCATTTCTCCTACAAAACTATTTTCTCAGATTGTGAAAAAAAAACACAAAAAGTGGAATAGTCAAGTTTTGAAAAGAACCTCCTCTTTTATATTTGTTCTTCTGGTGGAAACTAAGAAAAAACCAATTACATATTGAGATTTTTTGGCATTCTATTTTTTTAGTTATAAAATTTCAAAAACCTGAAATCCGAAAACTTTGATAAATTTTGAAATCTTTAATTTTTTTTTATGTGGCAGTGCTAAGCTCAGGAATCACCCTTTGTACTACTAGTCCGTCATGTCATTTGTCACGTCATGGTGCAATGTCTAGCGGTAAGCTTAGTACGGGGAGGGGGTTGGAGGGGTTATAAAGGAACGGGAGGGAATTGAAGAAGGTGGTGATGAACCCTGCGTTTGAACTCTTGGATGTTGTAGGAGCTCGGAAATACTGACTGCGAGAGATTATTCCACAGCCGAGTTGTTCTATTAACAAACGAATTCATATCTTGTTGAGTGCGTGAAAAGGGGAGTTGCAGGTGGAGGGAATGAGACGAGTGGGCTAATCTGGTGTTGCGGGTATAAGAATGCCGTGGAGGCAAAAGAGCGTTTAACTCGGAGGAGCAGTCACTATGATAGTAGCGATAAAATTTTGTCAGTGCTGCTACATTCCTACGGTGGCTGAGGGGGTCGATGGTGGAGCAAGCGGTATCGTCATCAATTAATTTAAGGGCCTTTTTATTGACCTTATCTAATCATGCCAAGGTGGTTATTGGAGCGCCGCCCCAAACGAGGGAGTTATATTCGAGAAGAGGCCGAATGTAGGATTTATAAATAACAGCACGGGCCGATGGCTGGAGAAGGAACTTACACCTCTTAAGAAATCCCAAGCACTGAGATCCTTGTTTGGCGATTTGGAATATGTGGTCATTCCATCGCAAGTCTTTGGCTAATGTCACGCCTAAGATGTGTAAGGATGGTTCGTCCAATAGTTGAACTTCATTCACTTTCAAGGGTGGAGGGGTGTTGAACTTCTTTTTAGAGATTAGACAGTACTTGGTTTTGGCGGGGTTGAATTCAACACGATTCTTCTTTCCCCACTCTAGAATGAGTACAATGTCGTTATTAATAGAGTTGGACATACGTTCGCGATCACCAAGACAGGATCTGGCATGAGTCTGCCTTGTATCGAAGCTGTACGAGTACCGTAAAGTACCGTCGTCAGCGAAGCTGAGAAGTGGGTTGGAGGGGATTAAAAGAAGGTCATTTATAAAGATAAGAAATAGGGCCGGTGATAAGATTGACCCCTGGGGGACCCTCGCCGAGATCGGGTGGGATGCGGATTTGACGCCATCCAATACTACTTTGATTGAACGGCCGAAAAGGAAATTCTTGATCCACTTCTGTAGAAGTGAGTCGACTCCAATAGCTTTGAGTTTGGCTAACAGGGCTGAGTGCCAAACTCTATCGAAAGCCTTGGAGATATCTAGAGCAACCAGACTAGACTCGCCGGATCCATGCAGACTACGGCTGAGGTGTTCTGTAAGACAGACTAAAAGATCGCCAGTGGATCTTTTCTGGCGGAAGCCATATTGTCTGTCGTTTATTAGTAGGTTGGATTCTAGATATCCTATAAGCTTTTTGTTGATTATCGTCTCCATGGTTTTGGAGATAATAGAAGTAATTGCTATTGGGCGGTAGTTTAAGGGGTCGATGGCTTCACCTTTTTTCGGAATTGGCTGAACATGGGCAAGTTTCCAAGAGTCTGGGTAAACTCCGGAGGAGTATGATAGGGCAAAAAGTTTGCGCAGAGGTTTAGCCAAAGGTGACGCGCATTGTTTTAAGACGATAGGGGGTATATTATCGGGTCCAGTGGATTGCTCTAGTTCAAAAACGATTTGACATAGGGAGCTGAGAGTAGCACCAATTTCTTCTGCTTTAATGAGGCTTTAATTTGTTGGTATTATTAGTAAGAATAAAACTTTTTCCGGTATTTTGAAAATTTTCTTTTTGAAATATCTCAAAATAATATTTTTCCAAATTTTTGAAAAATTTATATTTGTTACTTGCGCTCCTCATACACATATAAAGCCAAAAATTAGGATGGGACGACATTGGGATCATATTGAAATAAAATATTTTCGGTACTTGAAGCTGATCCCTACCGTTGATAATGTCGGCTTTTACTAATTTGAGTGTGGCGAATTTAATAAAAATGATGTCGACTCTCTAACTTGATCGGATACTACCCCCACGACAACAACTGAGTATTTCGCGTTTGCTTATGAGAACAACCCATCCTCAACCAATAATTTTTTGTGTAAAAATAGCCCCTACGGTAAACTATTTTTTTAGTTTTAAATCAACCCTGTCGGTGAAGCGGAAGCAACCCCAAAACTTAAATTATTTGTTTACGCCTAAAACAAATATTAACCGCGCCATTTTTTGAATGTATAGGTACCTATTTGATAAAGCACAGTTTTTAGAAACCATACCTACTCCTTCGGGCATCGGAAACCACCACTAGGGGTGATGAGAATTACATTATCTGGTTGAATTTTAAATATAAAATTAAAAGACGTTCCTGCTTTTTGTATCTGCACCATACCGCGCTGAAAGATGAATATTAACGCTGAAATATGAATATTAACAAAAATTTAAATGAAAAAAATTTCATAACATTCGGTCGGGCCTTTTTTTGTTTAAATGGAAAAACTTCAGATAAGTGTCGGAAAGACCTTAAATTGAAAAGTTTTGCTAATATCAAGTAAACTCAATAGAATGAGACCCGTTCTGAACGAAGTGATCTTTGTTGGATTCTGCACAGCGAAAGCCTTCCAACAAAATATTAGTTGTCAAAATCCGACAGCCTTTAAAAATCGTGCAAAAATTCCTTTAATTCCACGAATTTTGTAAACCTTGGATTAGCACTTTTTTGACGAGGAACTGTTTTCTACGTCCTACAGTCACAGGAAATTGCGATTCATCTCGGGATTTCCAGTAGATACCGAAATGAGTTCTTTTTGGTCAAGCCTAACACGAACTTTACATTGATTAGTTTTGCAAATATCTCCGGAAGCTTTGGAATTTCCAAATGAAGTCATTCGCTTCCCAGGTTATCAGCGGCTCTTCACCACGAATTCGTATCGAACACCGCTTTAGTGTGGCGAACGAAATACGTAGGAAATGTTTGTCTGCTAACGTTCAGGAAAAACAAATTCTCTAGAAAAATCTTTTGGATTTCCACTATTATAGGTTTGAACTATAACTGAACTTGAACTTCTGATACTAGTCAATTTCCCACTAAGACTTAATGTATGACTATTTTGTAACAAGTCAGTTTATTCCATCTTCGTTCATCATACTGGGAAGTTAATCGTGTGGACCGAAGTGGTCAAACCCACATCCCAAGTTGTTATTATATTGATTTATTGAATTTTTGTTTTGTTTTGTAAAATATTTTATTATTCGTATTTTAAAAAGGTTGAGTTTATATTTTTAAAATTAGTGCGATAGGCCTTATTTCATTCCTCCTATTTTGCTTTTTAAATAAACGCCGCTATTAATTTTGGGAAACCGACCATATAACGTTATTCTACTTGTATGCTTCACTTTAGTAAACACGAGTGATGTTTCATCTTAAATTTCAGATAAGAAATATATTGGCAAATTCAAACAAAATTTAGAATAAAATTATATCAATTTTAAAATAGTCCAATTAATAGTACACTGATAATCCAATTAAATAAAATATATTGCTGAAGTGGAATGTTCAGTGCAGTCGGATGTATGACGGACTGGAAATCTGCAAAATAATTATATTAATGACTAATATTTTTTTTAAGTCCCACCAAATTTTAGAGGCAGGAGCCGCCACTGTTTGTTTGTGATTGTTTGTAACGTGTACTGCTTCTTTATTTTCAATTAACTTAACTCAACTATCCATCTCATCATGCATATATGTATATTTATTATCACGCGAACTACGAGAGTGTGCAAAATTGGATGTTGATCGGTTATATTTTCTACTTTTTAGTCTATTATAAGCTTTCCGCAATTTTGTGTTGACAGTAATGACAATGGACAGAGAGTTATAGAGATGGCAGCAAGTAAGAACCTGGTTGTTGCAAGTACTTCAGTTTCGCGAAAAGATATCCATAAAGCCACCTGGCTGTCTTCTGATGGAGCCATTCGCAACCAAGAAGATCATGTGTTATAGACTGCCGCCACCTTTCGGGTCTGATGACGGTACGAACGTACCGAGGTGCCCACTTTGACTCGGATCACTATCTTGTTGGAATGGTGCTCCGAGAGCGCATTGAAATATTGAAAAGCTTTGTATCCGCTGTTCAGGCTCGAATCGACACAGCTGTACTACGCAATGAAATGGCCAGAAACAGCTACGGTCATGCATTATAACTCGCCTTAAGTCCTGGAGACGAGATGCAGGGCGTCGACGAGAGCTGGACTCGCCTTAAAACTATTATCATTGGTACTGCTGATTCCGTCTTGGGCAGAAGTCGTAGAGATCGGAACGACTGAGTCGATAAGGAAGGCAAGCTGGCAACATCCGTAAGAATGCTGCGTACCGAGCAATGCAGCAGTCTCAGAGAACACGGGTAGGCTAAAAAATATAAAGAGCTCAGAAAACAAGAAGAAAAATTTGCAGATGAAAAAAGGAAGCCTGGGGAAAAAATCCGTTACTCACATATGCATCCGAAAAATGGGTGCTTAGCAAAAAGCACTCAAACCTCTTAGCTGTGTCCGAGTGGAAAATACTTCGGAGAATTGTTGGCCCCTTATGTGAGGAAGGGCGATTCCGGACACTCTACAATGACGAGAGAGAGCATCTAGTTCGTATGAGTGAAGATGAGTCTGCTCGGAAAGTTCTCTGCCCTAGGACCTATAGGGTGCGACAACAACGAAGACCCAACCTTTGCTGGAAGGATGGTGGAGACCAGTACGTTCAGAGCTTAGGGATGTCAAACTGGATGACATCGGCTTAGAATCGGGATCGGTGGAGAGAACATGGTGAGGGGCCAGGAACGAATCCCGGTTGTACAGCCGTCAAAGGAGAAGAAAAAAACTATAAAAATAAATTTTTAAAAACCTACATACTTCCAATAGAAACCAATCCTGTGACGTACAAAAAAATTAAATAGTTTTTTTTGTAATTCTTTACAACATTAAACCAATCAGAATGAATTTAGATGGAAGAATTACTTTTGAAGGCGGTGCCAGATATTAGTTGACTTTCATTGCACTAACTGTTTTATTTCTGGATAAAAATGGTACCATTCAGCATTGTCAATTAGCAGTCCATTTCTATATGCCAGTGATATCGCCCCGAAAACAGGTGTTGGCACGAGAGAGAAAGAAGACGAACTGCCCCCGTCCGAAGTTTGAACCCGCAAGCGCAACGCTTACTTCGTTAGATCAAGGCTCTTACCCATTCATCATTATCAAGCTCGCGGCAATAAAATAATTAGTTCATGAAAATAGGTGATAAGGTTACAAAAATACAGGGTGATATGTAAACCTCTAACAAAATAACTGCAAAATTCCCTAGAGGCTTTACCGTTACGATTTCCCCCAACCACCCATACGATTTTTTGTTCGTCTATTCAAAACCTGTCCACAGCCGGCCGCTTTGTAGCTTAAAAAGTCGGTGATTTTCATAAGCAAATTGAGTTTCTAAACTACAATTTGCATTAGTAAAAATCCTTTTTTAAAAAATATAGGAACTATCTAATTTGGCACTCCTTGCCAAAGGTTTCTTAACTATGATAGTAATTCGCGTTTTAAATTGCTTTGTTGCATGAAATTCAAAGGACCGCCCCTTGCCTGACCACTGCAATAAGTGTTCCCCCAAAATATGTTTCCCCAGCCCCGTCTGAACACCTCCTATTTAATCAAAATTCCCTAACGTCTGGGAACTTACCCAGATGCTTCCGGGCGATTGTATTCTCGCTAAGGACCTTTACGTATCGTTTTTTTGTAGGTGGAATTCAATTTTTCACGGATAAGCAAAGAACGGATAATATAAGGAATAGCGGAAAATAATGAATGAATGTATAATCCTTTGAGTATATACATTTATTACATAGAGAGTGTGGCATGAAAGTTCGGGGTGATTTAATGTGCGATGTAAGAGCACTCTTTAAGAATACATACATATGTTGAGAAATTTTTTGTTATATGATAAATGAATATTCACTTAATACAATCGAGTCTCAAGTACTTAATCAATTACCAAGTGGTTTAACAAAATGTCATTTATTCAGGGTGTTTCGCCATAAGCTGTACAACAAAAGCAAACAGGTGATTTAATGTGAAGGCCACCAATAACACAACAACAATAACCGAAGGACTGACGGACAACAAGTAAGTCTCCTCCACCCGCTTCCCGCGCTTCCTGTCGGCCGCTCCGGCGCTGCAGCCTTAATCGGTCGGTTGATAGGAGTCTACTTGTTTTACAGGCATAACAAGACTATTCCCGTTAGCTCCGATGGATGCATCGCCGGCGCAGCCGGCTACAAATGAGGTTTTGGACCTCACGCAAAACAGTTCTAAGTGCGACAATAATTTTACGATTAATTTTTGTAACATTCGGAACTTCCTGGCCGTTAATTGCTAATTACTGCTCCATGCCCCTGAAATTTTCGTACTGAGTGAAACCCAAGTGTACCAGATCTTGGTTTAGATCGATTTCAGGTGACAGGGTATAACTTGGTACACAACTTTTCCACCCATAGGGGATTAGCCATATATTAGAAAAAATGACGTTTTGTTTCAGAAGGTGTACTGAGATTTTAACCATCTTTGGATTAAAAATAATTATCCATAGCCACGTCATATTCTTCTGTTTTTTATATAAGAGTCACCACCACCAGCCTTCGATGATATTTCCGAACAGATTTCCGTATTTTTATTTTCCCACCCGGAGAGTGAAATCATTGTTGCGGGTGATTTCAACGTTCACAATGTATATTGGCTAAATTACTCAAATGGCACCGGTGTTCCTGGCGAAAACGCCGAGCTCTTTGCGAGTCTCAACAATTTACACCAAATTGTTAAATGTTCTACGAAAGCCTCTGATATTCCAGGTCAAGGAGCCCATCTCCTTGATCTGTTTCTTACTTCTCATCCGACGCGGTACTTCGTCAAGGTTAGCTTACTCCTTGGCAACTCGGACCATAAACTTATTAGCACTTATTTCCCATATCCATCCTCGACCACAACCACCACAGCTCCTAAAATAACTGTGTGGCACTATGGGAGAGCCAACTGGTTGGGTCTTATTCTCTTCTTCCTAGCCACTGACTGGGATTTGTGTTTCCGTAATGCCAATGCGAACTATGCGGCCCTCTGTGTCATCCAAATTATACGAGCTTTTATGCGCTTGTTCATCCCTCACTCTACCAAATTTGTGAAGCCTAGGCTGAACAAATGGTTCAATGGGGAATGATGGGCAATCAAAGCTAAAGAACCCGCATATAGAGCATATAGACGTTCGCCTAACTAGCCACTTCGTCCTGAGTACATCAAATTGAAAAATTCCTGTAATTCCATCATCAGTAAAGTCAAACCATCATTTGATGATAGATTGAGAAGTAAGATTCTTAACTCCACTACAGGCAGTAAAAACTTCTGGTCCTAGGTAACTGACATCAGAATTTTACTTCCTCCTCAACACCTCCTTTTATACAATAAGGAAGTGAAAACAGGAAGCAAGCCCAAGGCAGACTTATTAGCATCTCTGTTCACCGCAAATTCTTCTCTACCCGATCCTGCTATGTCACCCCCCACTCTCGAGAATACCACCCACTCAATGTCAGGACTCGCGAGGTATTTAGGTGTCTCAAAGAACTCGATGTCAATAAATCCACTGGCCCCGACAAAATCCCCCCTTTGGTACTTAGAAATGTGCCTCACCTTTGGCTAAATCCCTGCGCAAACTTTTTGCCCTGTCTTATTTCTCCGGAGTGTATCCCGACTCTTGGAAACTAGCTCATGCTCAGCCAATCTCAAAAAAAGGTTTAGCCAGCGACCCCTTATACTACCGCCCAATAGCAATTACTTCTGTTCTCTCCAAAATCATGGAGACAATAATCAATAAAAAGCTGATAAAATATCTAGAATCCAATCAAATTATACACGACCGGCAATAAGGCTTCAGACCAAAACGGTGTACTGACGATCTGCTTGCGTGTTTAACGGAGCGTATCAACCAAAGCATTCAAAGCGTTGGTGTGTCAATCCCCTCAAACCCACTTCACTGTTTCGCTGATGACGGTACTTTGCATTTTTCTTACTCCTTCGACAATATAAGACAAGCACGTGCCAGACCTTGTATTTACCAGAGTCAACTAATGTCCACTTCGACCAACCGGGGTATCGAATCGATTCTTCATTGTGGCGAAATGAACCGCGTCGAATTCAATGCCACGAAAACGAAGTACTATCTGATCTCCAACAAAAATTTTACCGACCTTCCTCCTATCTCAGTGGATAAAGAGAATCTAACGGCTGACTCAACTCTCAACATCCTAGGGGTAACTTTAACGGGGTGTCTGCGATGGAATGATCACATATTCCAAATCGTCAAACAAGCCTTCCAATGTCTTGGATTTCTCAAGAGATGCAAGTTTCTCCTCCAGCCAGCCGCCTAGGCTACAATCTACAAATCCTACATTCGGCCGCGCCTTAATACAACTCATATATCTAGGCAGGCGCCCCAAAAATCACCTTGGCTTGTCTCGACAAGGTGCAAAATCGCGCACTCAAACTCATTGGTGATGGCCCATTTCCGGCATCATAGACACCTTAAGCCCTCTCCATTCTTTATCGCTATTACCAAAGCGACTATTCCACTTGGTAAAAATGTTGCTTTTGGAAATCTAAAAACACATTTTTTTTTGGCTCGATATTTTGAAAAATATGGGTGAAATTTCGATTTTTGTAAAAAAAAAATATGAGTGTGCTTAAGACCACACTTTAGAAGTAAAACTTTTGTGCCCAACGGCTAGTCATATGCAAAAGTCTGTCGGATAAATAGTACGCTTTGAGAAAACTCAGGCCAACAACAGATGCAGGAAGAATAGTGACGAATCTACTGACGGACTTGATACAAATACTATTTGAAAATATCAATATTTATGAATTCCTATTTACATTAAAACCTAAAAGTAACCGAGTAAAAATAATTTTTATTGGCTAATTTTCTTAAAAGCATACACGCGGTGCACCTCGTACGTATAGCATATAAGTGCGCATGCCACACGGGTATGCACGCTTCCGCCACAGGCATGGATGATACCGCCACAGGCAGGAAAATCTAAACATTCGCCTCATGGAAGTAAGCTGGTAACATATGCAAGCGTACATGCATTGCATTCAGAGGTTCCATGATATGCGCGAATTTCCTCTGACATAAAATTGGATGGTTTTTTTCCGTCCCGGCTTTCACGCATAGCCCGAAAATCTAAGTGCATGCAAGGTGCATGTGTTTGTTGTGCATACTTGTGTGTGCGAATTTCGAATGCAGCATTACAGAAAAAGCTAAAAGTAGTCCGCGTGGCATGCATTCCATTTATGGAACATTCCGTCAGGTCGCATTTGAATACACACACTTCTATATTATTTATCAACGAATTGAACGCATGTACGCTTGGATATGTCACCAGCTGTATGCATGCTCCGCTCCCGCTGCATCCATGATCATTAATAATTGCATCTGCATCGGCATAGACTATTCCAAACCCAAGTATTGTTTTACCAAGCAGTCCGCCAACCACATCCAATGAAGCTTTACCTATGCGAGCCGCTTTACCTAAGCGAACGAGAGCCAGTCTACTTGAGTATGGTATTGGAACCCTTTATGACCACCTAGCGAATTACCGGATTTCTTCACCCCATACAATCTTTTAAGGAGCCAATTAATTTTAAAGGGAGCAAAAAGAAATGCAAAAAACAATCAACCTTTTTCAAATTCTTCTTTCTAGGCGTAGTTGAAAATAATTTATTTTATCTGAATTAACCGAATTTGAAGCATAAAGTTGAAAAAACATTTTTTACAAACCTTTATATTTTCAGACGATGTAGGGATAGTTTCAGACCTTTACTATTATCCCTTCTCATAAAATTTGCTTTGTTATAAATTAACCACTTTTGAATATAAATATTGCAAAAAATGTATTTTATTATATTGTTTTTGATTATAATTAAAATTATCGCGAAAATCAATTAAAAAAGGGAGTTTTTAAGCATATTTAAAGGTGACATGCATATTTTAAGACTGTCGGACCCCGATTTTCGTAATCAGCGACCCAAAAAACATATCAGGAACGATTTTCACAACAGTGTAATGTTTTCACATAAACGATTCGTCGATTTGTGCAAGTTAAAAAAATTGTAATTTAAAAAGGGGAAAGGTCCACCATATCTCACCAAAGGGGAAGTGGGTGCCAATTTAAATCAAGAGCACCTCACACATTTAATTCACCACTCCCTTTTGGCATTCTAAGCACCTAAACCACTGGACATACGGTTTTAACAGCTTCGGTTTTATCAATTAAAGCGTTCAAAAAGTATTTTATATTGGAGGCAATAACAAAATAAACGTAAGAAAGATGTATTGTTCATTTTTTCTTTCATTTTCATATATTTGTTTACATCGTGTGGCATTTTAAGAAAGTCTCAAGTGCTTATATCGTAATTTCCCGGCAGTGCTACATGTTTGGCCACGCCAAAAAGCAGATCCACTTTGCTCAGACTGCGCCGAAAATTCTTGTCGTATATGCCGCTTCCAACATGTCAGTCAACTCCAAAGTGTCCGCTTCATAAGCCCGGCCAGTGACCACCACAAGAAAAATCACAAATAATTCACCTCTACATAATGGTTAATTTGTATTCCTATAATGAGATAAAGCAAAGTCTGGGCGACAACGTAGCTAACATGCCAGAAAATTTATGCAGTAAGGCAGAGTGTGTTTTAACTGTTGCACACACAGCCCCGAGTTTCTTCGTCTCTTGTACCCCGTCCACCCCATTTCCCATCGTTATACGAAAGTTCGCGAATGAAATTGATTCACTCTCAAGTCAATTTTTTTAAGCAAACGTCCCTAAAGAAGTTTTACTTCAAAAAGCGTTTTCGTAAAATCCTTCGTCTACAGCTCCTCGACCTAGTAAGACATTTTTTCGAAGCTCTTTTTCTTCGTTAAGAGTTGTACTATTATGCACTATTATTTAAAATTTGACAATAGTGTTTTTTTTATAAAATTAAGCGATTTATCACCTTTTTATAAGCAATATAAGTAATTTTTCATTCGTAACCAATAACCACAATATAAATAGTTTATTATTCCATTAGTTTTTTTTCCTATCATTCTTCGTTTTCTTTATTTTTACATTATTTACATTTCGAAACGAACTTTTTTTTCTCCTTCAGTCTAAAAAAGTGGGTACTCAAAATTATTCTATCAGATGGCGCTATAAGCTATTTCAATTGCTCAATAAATGAGATGGTGCTACTAGTTAGTCGAAAAGTGTTTTCTCGCACTATTGATGCCAGATGGCATTAGATGATTAACAAAATGTGTTTATATAAAAGTGGTTTGGTCACAACTATGGTGTCAGATTGCGTTAGGTACTATAAAAAACATATGTAGTTCATAGTACAATTAAATTTTGAAATACCGTTTACTACTTTTGCATAGTTCGTAATTGTACTTTATTTCTTAAATGTGACATATTCGTTATAAGTTAG
>CATLJY010000211.1:0-24941 GCA_949987705.1 Thereva unica | reverse complement strand
TATGTAATTCCTTAGCTATGTCGGCAAAGTTCCTGACAAAACGTCTATAATAGGTGGCAAGTCCCAAGAAGCTTCGAAGTTCATGTTTATCCTTCGGTGTGGGCCAATTCTTAACTGCTGCTATTTTCTCCGGATCTGTTTGAACTCCATTGGATGAAACCACATGTCCGAGATAGTTGACTTGGTCACTGAACAGCACGCACTTTTTAGGGCTGAGTTTCAGTTGGGCAGTTCTCAACTTTTGGAAAACCTCTCGTAAATTGCCCAGATGTTCCTCGAAACTTTTTCCAACGACGATGATATCGTCCAAATAAACCAGACAAGTCTTCCATGTCAGTCCTCGCAAAACGCATTCCATCAGTCGTTCGAATGTTGCTGGAGCATTACACAGTCCAAACGGCATAACTGTAAACTGCCACAAGCCGTGTCCTACAGAGAAGGCTGTCTTTTCGCGGTCCTCGGGGTGAATTTCGACTTGCCAATAGCCGCTCTTAAGGTCCAGGGTAGAAAACCATTGAGCTCCAGAGAGAGTATCCAGAGTGTCATCGATACGAGGTAATGGGTAGCTATCCTTTTTAGTGATGTCATTTAACCGTCGATAATCCACGCAAAACCTTGTGCTGCCATCTTTCTTTCTGACTAGAACCACGGGAGACATCCAAGGGCTTTTCGACTCCTCTATAAGGCCTTGTCTTCTCATGTCCTCAATCATATTGGCTGCTTCTTCCCGCTTGGCTAGTGGTAGTCTTCTCGGCGGTTGCTTGATTGGCTGGGCATCTCTGGTGTCGATCCTATGTTGGACGATGTTCGTTTTTCCAAAATCATCATCTCTCATGGCGAAGATATCACTAAAATCCTCCACTAATGTTCTTGCCTGGAGATACTGGTTTTGTTCAAGACAACTACTTGAGAGCACTATGTTTACCAATTTCGTGGCCTTTGGCTTTGGTTTTGCCACCGGTTCCGTGTGAGCGCACTCCACTAATGTAATCTGTTCTGCCGGTTCTCCTTTCCCCAAAACCGTATCCTTCTTCAATCGTATTTCGCGCTCGTTGGTATTTAGCACTCTCATGAACACCTCCCTTTTGTCATCGATGCTCACCAGACATTTTCCAATTGCTATACTTTTGGCCTGTTCCGTTTTCTCTGGTTCTATAAGGTAAAATCGGTAGCTCCCGGGATCACCATCGACTATCGCTCGTACCAATTTCTCAGCACACGGAGGAAGCACGGTATCTTCAAGAACGACGACTTTCAGCTGCGAATAACAAGTGCAACCTGTCGCCATTGGGATCTCCTTGTTGTCATATCTCAGTATTTCCTCTCCGATGTCCAGTAGAATTTTATGTGTTTTCATAAAGTCCAGACCGAGAATACACTCGTCTGTTATATCAGCTACCAGGAACGAATAAGAAAATCTAATGTCAGCAAGAACCACATCCAACATAATTTCCCCGTGTAATCGTACTGGCTCTCCTGTTGCAGTTTTTAGTCTGTATTGGCGTGCGTCTTTCAGCCATTTATTACCGACCATGTCAGCGCGGATAACAGATTTTGAAGCACCAGTATCTACAGTTATTGTGCATTTTTCGGCTCCAATCTTTCCATCGATGACAAGGCTGTTGTTACTACGCTGCAGTTGTTTGCTGGTGGTGATGATGACACCGGGGGCTTCGATTTCCCCGACTGACTCCTGCCCCATGGAGTCAGTCTTTATTCGTTTCCCTGCTGCTGTCTGCGGGGAGACACGGAGTCATTGTTTTCGCCTCCCTCTGGTCGCTTTTCTGGCGATGTCCGCATTTTTCACAACAAGTTCCGCCACTCCTATTTTCGGTTGATTCTGTTCTCCTTCGCTTTCTGCAATTCCTTTGCAAATGACCCGGTTCACTACAGTTCCAGCATCGGAGTCGACCGCGTACTTCCGCTGCATTCATTCTGTTGCAAATATCCTCTGTTGTGTGGATCTCTCTGAGGCGGACTGCACTTCTTGATGCTTGCTTCGCTGCCTCGTACGCCAGAGCATATGCCAAAACTTCAGCGGTATTCTTCTTTCCGGCCAATCTCGCTGCTTGTTGTAGATCTCGGTCGGCAAAAGAGTTAAGAAAGGCCTCTCTTGCTACTTCGTTGATGTAGTCTTGGCCGAAACTAGGATAAGCCAGATGCACTAACCTCTCGATATCGACGCATAGTTGTTGTAAAGTTTCTCCTGGCTTTTGAAGTCTGTTTCAAAACTGAAGTCGATATACCTCTTGCAGGTGCTGATCACCGTAACGCATTTCCAGCGCTTGAACTAAGAACCCGTAGCTGTTGCGATGTTCCGCTGGTATTGACTGCAATATTTCTGCTGCTGTACCCCTTAGTGACAAAGTTAAGGCCATTGCTTTTTCCTCCTCAGTCCAGAAATTGCATGCTGCTGCTGCTTCGAATTGGAGCTTGTAAGTAGGCCATGGGCTTTGCCCGTCGAAAGTTGGAGGCTGCAGTTTCCTAACTCCGATGACTTCATGAGATGCCGTCGCTGGGTGGTGAATCTTTACCCTTTCCAGGTCGGCTCTGACCGATTCTAGTTCCATCTTCAACTTTTCATCATTTTCCCTCATGGAATTTTCGAGCTTTTCCTTCATGGAATTTTCGAGCTTTTCCAGATCATTCCTCACATTTGCCTTGATCGAAGATTCGAGATTTTCCAGATCATTCCTCACATTTTCCTTTACGTTATCTAGCTTTTTATCAACAGAGAGTGACATTAGTTCGAATTTTTGCTCCATCTGGTTTCTCTGTTCCTCCATCGACTCTTTGAGCTCTGCTAACGAGCGTTCATGAACTACTGCTACCAATTTCTGTTCATCTTTTAGCGCCAACACTTCTGCCTTCATCTCTGCTGATGCACGTTCTTGCGCTGTTGATGACCGTTCTTGCGCTTCCTTCATCTCTTCTTGCGCTGCTGATGACCGTTCTTGCGCTTCCTTCATCACCATCAATGTTTTGAAAAGTTCTGCCATACTCACTGTCGTTTCTTCTGGCTCCTCTTCTACCTCGCCTTCAAACATGTAGGATTCAGGATCCTTACCTTCGTTCACCATAGCTTCTCGAAGCAGGGCGGTTAGGTAACTTTTAGCCCCCACCGTTGATAACGAGCGCTTACTTAATTCTCTTTTCAACTCCACAATACGCAAATCCACTAATTTTCGACCCATTTTATTATTATGTCTTTATTTCGTACTCACAAAATTAAATTCCAATCACAATTATTGTTCAAGTTCACTTATTTCACTTATCTCTTAATTAATCCCACTTCTGACACCAATTGTTACGTTTTTCCGGCTTAACGGATTCGTAGGATTAATTAAGGAATACACTTTTTAATTATCCAAACAAAACTTATTTATTACAAACCAAACACAATTTAAAAATAAACACAATTCTTAGAGTTCACTATAATCACTAGCAAATTTAATATTTCGCACTATTCAATTCTAATTATCGCTTTTTATTTCACTATAAATCGCCACTTTTCACTTTGGAAACACTTGTATCGCCTTTATAATCAAAAACTGCCTCGATAGCGGCTGCCAGGCGCTTTTATATAGGCAGCTCCACCTTTGTCTGCTTTCTGGAACCTTCGTTTTCTGGTTCCTTGTGGTATGTTCTATGTTTCTTTTAGTTTCGACCAGCTTGAAGTTGTCTTCGCTTATCGCTCGTTAGTTTAGTACATAAATTCTTAATTCAGACAACAACCGAAAATCGTTGATTCATCCTCTCGGCAAATAGATGGCGCATAATCATCACAGTATATTACCAACAAACCCGATATCAATTTTGGGCAGCTGCTGGATAGGCAAAGTGTGTACCAAACAAAAGAAGTCGGCAACAACGAGGGAGCATTCCATCATACACGACAAACAGATATGAACAATAATATTAAAAAAAAAAAAATCAACTAAATTTCTTTAATAATATCCAATATATATTGTGATGATTATGCGCCATCTGTTTGTCGAGAGGATGAATCAACGATTTTCGGTTGTTGTCTGAACTAAGTATTTATGTACTAAACTAACGAGCGATAAGCGAAGACAACTTCAAGCTGGTCGAAACTTAAGGAAATAAAAGAACCTACCACTAGGCTCGAGAAAAGGGACTCGAGAAGGTTCCAGAAAGTAGACAATGGTGGAGCTGCCTATATAAAAGCGCCTGGCAGCCGCTATCGAGTCAGTTTTGATTGGAAAGGCGATAAAAGTGTTCTAAAGCGATAACAGTGAAAAGTGGTGACTTAAAAGAGAATTATAAAGCGATAGATAGAATTTAATAGTGCGAGTTATTAAAGTGAAAGTGATTATAGTGAACTATAAAGAATTGTGTTTGTAATTAAATTGTGTTTTGGTTTGTGTTAAATAAATACTTGTGTGGATAATTAAAAAGTGTATTCCTTAATTAATCCTACGAATCCGTTAAGCCGTAAAAACGTAACAATTGGTGTCAGAAGTGGGATTAATTAAGAGATAAGTGAAATAAGTGAGTTTTTAAAATAATTGTGACCGGAATTTAATTTTTGTGAGTGCGAACTAAAGACATAATAATAAAATGGGTCGAAAATTAGTTGATTTGCGTACTGTGGAGTTGAAAAGAGAACTAAGTAAACGCTCGTTGTCAACGGTGGGTGCTAAAAGTTCCTTAACCGCGCTGCTTCGAGAAGCTATGGTGAACGAGGGAAAAGATCCTGAAACCTACATTTTTGAAGCCGAAGTAGAAGCAGAACCAGAAGAATCGACAGTGAGTATGGCAGAACTTTTTAAGACATTGATGGTGATGAAGGAGGCGCAAGAACGGTCTTCAGCTGCGCAAGAACGTGCATCAGCAGAGATGAAAGAAGCGACAGCCGATATGAAAGAGGCGCAAGAACGGTCTTCAGCGGAGATGAAGGCAGATATGAGAGAAGCGACAACAGAGATCAAGGCGGAAATGTTGGCGTTAAAAGATGAACAAAAAATGTTAACAGTAGTTCATGAACGTTCGATCGCAGAACTCAAAGAGTCGATGGAAAAACAGAAGAACCAGCTGGAGCAGAAAATCGAAAATGTAAGGAATGATCTGGAAAGTCTCGAATTCTCCATCAAGGCAAATGTAAGGAATGATCTGGGAAAACTCGAAATTGAACTAGAAACCGTCAGAGCCGATCTAGAAAGGGTAAAGATTCACCATCCAGCGGTAGCATCTCACGAAGTCATCGGAGTTAGGAAATTGCAGCCTCCAACTTTCGACGGGCAAAGCCCATGGTCTACTTATAAGCTCCAATTCGAAGCAGCAGCAGCAGGCAATTTCTGGACTGAGAAGGAGAAAGCAACGGCCTTAACGTTGTCACTAAGGGGCACAGCAGCAGAAATATTGCAGTCAATACCAGCAGAACATCGCAACAGCTACGGGTTCTTAGTTCAAGCGCTGGAAATGCGTTACGGTGATCAGCACATGCAAGAGGTTTATCGACTTCAACTTCGCAATCGACTTCAAAAGCCAGGAGAAACTTTACAACAACTATGCGCCGATATCGAGAGGTTAGTGCATCTGGCTTATCCTAGCTTCGGCCAAGACTACATCAACGCAGTAGCAAGAGAGGCTTTTCTTAACTCTTTTGCCGACCGGGATCTGCAAATGGCAGCCAGATTGGCCGGAAAGAAGACTACCCAAGAAGTTTTGGCATATGCTCTGGCATACGAGGCAGCGAAGCAAGCAACAAGGAGTACAGTCCACCTCAGGGGTATCAAAACGATTGAGAACATTTGCCATCGAGTCAACACCTCGGAAGTACGTCGTCGTCTACGATGCTGGAACTGTGGCGAGCCGGGCCATTTACAAAGGAGTTGCCGAAAGCGAAGGAGAGTGGAATCGCCAGGGAGTAGGAGTGGCTCAACATGCTGTGAAAAATGTGGACAACGGCAGAAAGGCGACCGGAGGGAGTTAGTGGGGAAAATGGGGACCCCTGATGTCATCGTCAACATCACCCAACTGCAGCGTGGCAACAACAGCCTTGTCATCGAGGGGAAAGTTGGTGATGAACAATACACAATTACCGTGGATACAGGTGCTTCAAGATCTGTCATCAGGGCTGATTTGGTCGGTAGAAAGTGGCTGAAAAACGCGGACCAGTACATTCTGAAAACTGTAACAGGAGAACCAGTGAAATTACATGGGGAAACAATGATGGACGTGGTACTCGGCGACATTAAGTTTACACATTCGTTCCTGGTAGCTGACATAGTAGACGAGTGTATTCTTGGTTTGGACTTTATGACAACACACGGAATACTATTGGACCTTGGAGAATTGATGATGAAACACCGCAACAGGGGAATTCCAATGGATACTGCACTGTCCCGGCGACCATGCGAACCAGGTTTTAAGTATCGCTGGCGTATTGAGGAAAAGTGTCAAAAGACGACTGCGGAGCCAAGCATAAAATATGAGGACCAAGGAATTCGAGATGCGCAACGCGACGACCCGGACATTTCTGCGATTTTGTCATGGAAAGAACACAACGAGAAGCCTAAATGGAAAGACATCGCAGAGAGAAGTGAAATCCTGAAGAGCTATTGGGCCCAATGGGATTTATTGCATATCGAAGGAGGAGTATTGAAGCGCAAATGGGAAACAGCTGATGGTACCTCTCATCGAATGCAGGTGTTAGTCCCTCGTGCTGGAATAACAGATATTCTTGAGGAGTGTCATAATAGCCCGCCAGGAGAACATTTGGGAGTCAACAAAACTCTGTCAAAAATAAAGGAGAGATTCTATTGGCTTCACATGCGGGAGGATGTTACGAATTGGTGTCGCAAATGCACAGCTTGTGCCGGCAGCAAGGGTCCTCGAGTAAAAGCGAAAGGAGAAATAAGACAACACCACGTTGGAGCCTCAGTTGACAAAATCTCAAGGGAGAATCCTAAGACGGCCAGTGACAGGATGAAACCAAGGTACGACCTCCGAGCAAACTGTAGCGGATTCCAGGAAGGTGACCTCGTTTGGCTGTTCAACCCTCGAAGACGGAAAGGCAAGTCTCCGAAACTTCAGCGTCAGTGGGAGGGGCCCTATAAAATCCTAACACGGATCAACGATGTGGTCTACAGGATTCAACAAGGACCCAAAGCAAAGAAGAAGATTGTGCACCTAGACAGGCTGTGCCCATATCATCAGCCGGATCCAGGATGGACAACTGTTCGGGACGAACAGTCCTAAGAAGGGGGCAATGTGATGATTATGCGCCATCTGTTTGTCGAGAGGATGAATCAACGATTTTCGGTTGTTGTCTGAACTAAGAATTTATGTACTAAACTAACGAGCGATAAGCGAAGACAACTTCAAGCTGGTCGAAACTTAAGGAAATAAAAGAACCTACCACTAGGCTCGAGAAAAGGGACTCGAGAAGGTTCCAGAAAGTAGACAATGGTGGAGCTGCCTATATAAAAGCGCCTGGCAGCCGCTATCGAGTCAGTTTTGATTGGAAAGGCGATAACAGTGAAAAGTGGTGACTTAAAAGAGAATTATAAAGCGATAGATAGAATTTAATAGTGCGAGTTATTAAAGTGAAAGTGATTATAGTGAACTATAAAGAATTGTGTTTGTAATTAAATTGTGTTTTGGTTTGTGATAAATAAATACTTGTGTGGATAATTAAAAAGTGTATTCCTTAATTAATCCTACGAATCCGTTAAGCCGTAAAAAAGTAACAATATTTTAGTATCGGTGTAGGATTTAATTTAAGGTTTATTTTTTTATAATTTTATTATTTTTACATTGTTTTGAGGTGTAGCTGGAGTTCCCTGTTTGTAGCGACCAAATCCTGCCAAATTCACAAATAATAATGATAAAAAGAAAATGTATTTAATAAAAATAAAAAATATATTCGTCGTCCTTTGTTGCGACTCTAACCGGGGACCTCTCGCATCTCAGATTTCTTTCCTACCTCTCGACCAGCAAGTCTTTGAAATTCATTTTTCATTTAGACCATAAAAACATGTTTGCTCACAATGTATAAATTTTATTTTTGTTTTAGTTCATTAATTCACAATTGATTTCACATATTTCAAGATTGTTGATTAATTATAAAACATATATATATATATATATATATATAAATGGAACTTCAAAAATTGTTACTAGAAATTGAAACACTGATAATAATCTTGGAATTTGAAAATCCCTTCAAAGTTGTTACTAAAAATTGAGACACTGATAATAATCTTTGAAATTTATAAAATCCTTTTAAATATTGTTACTAAAAATTGAAACACTGATAATAAGATTTAAAATTAGAAAATACCTTCAATGGAGCTCTTGATATGTTTTATTTCTTACGACCTGACCTCTCTCCTGGCTAAAATGAAAGTGCAAAATCATGACCCCTAGTCCCCTACGAAGGACCGGGTTGACCTTTTTGTCCTTGTAAAAGATTTTGGGAGAGGAAACTAGTTTCCTTTTTAGTACTCTATTTGCGTACTCTATTTGTGAGGTTTTAAAACTTTAAATTAGGTCGGTAAAACAGGCCGGGTGTTAATGCCATTGACACATAAGTTTATTTACATTTTTTTAAAATGAAAGTGTCAAGGTTAGTTGTTTATATTGTGAAAAAGTGACTTTAAGATATCAAGATCTCCTTGCAGGTAATTTCTTTGACATTAGATTTACTATGTAAATTGGTTACAATTTTATTTGTAATATTATTTTAGATAAAGCTTCATAATTTTTAATTCGGTTTTGGGGGCTCGTCGGTTTTAGGGGCTCGTCCCTGAACATACATTCATATATTTTTTTTAGTAAGTTTATTATTTTTTCCCCCGATTTAATAATTGGATTTTAGAGTCACACATTTATTTTTGCGCCTACATACATGTCCACTTTTTTAATTTTTTTTTGTGATTAATTTTCTATAAGACTAATCTATCTACATATAAGGAGATTGAAAAGTATATTTTGAGTTGAAATTTATTAACGTATATTTTGAATTGCAAATTATTTTCCCCCAAATTTAACACTCGATTAACGTATAAAAGTGCAGAATTTCGATTTGCAATTCAAAGTTAAGTGTACTTCGACTTTTTGACATATTTATATTTGTACTAGCATAAAAGCCGCGTGCCTTGCAACGCCTTTAAATAAAAACTGTTTATTATGTGCAATGTTTTCCTTCAAAAAAAAAAAAAACAACAAAAAAGTCAGCTGTCATTATCCCTAAAAGGGTTTATTATAGTGCATTTTTTTAATAAATATGGTAAACAAATTGCTGCGTATATCACCTCTGCTCAACAAATCTGCAAGTTTTGAAGCAGAGATTGGCATGTTTATGTCCCCCAATAAACTGCGTCAGGGGATGAATTTCGAAAAATTGCTTCTTAGTGAATGTCCACGTCATTATAGAGATGCACTATCAAAATTAAAGCCCTTCAGCTCCAGCGGTTTGGGTTAACCCCATTTAACCCCCTTAGGGGATAAATATCAAAAAATCGCTCTTAAGTGGATGTCCATGTCATTATAGGGACGCACGGTCACAATTAAAGCCCTTCAGCTTCAGCGGTGTGGGTTAACCCCATTTCACCCCCTTAGGGGATGAATTTCGAAAAATCGCTTCTTAGTGGATGTCCACGTCATTAAAGGGATGCACTGTCAAAATTTCAGCCCTATAGCTCCAGCGGTTTGGGTAAACCCTATTTCACCCCCTTAGGGGATGAATATCGAAAAATCGCTTCTTAGTGGATGTCCACGTCATTAAAGGGATGCACTGTCAAAATTTCAGCCCTATAGCTCCAGCGGTTTGGGTAAACCCCATTTCCCCCCCTTAGGGGATGAATTTCGAAAAATTGCTTCTTAGTGAATGTCCACGTCAATATAGAGATGCACTGTCAAAATTAAAGCCCTTCAGCTCCAGCGGTTTGGGTTAACCCCATTTAACCCCCTTAGGGATAAATTTCAAAAAATCGCTCCTAAGTGGATGTCCACGTCATTATAGGGATGCACGGTCAAAATTAAAGCCCTTCAGCTCCAGCGGTTTCGGTAAACCCTATTTCACCCCCTTAGGCAGGGCCGGCGCTAGGGTCCTCAACGCCCGCATGCAATTTTTATCCGAGCGCGAACTTCTGTTTGAATTAGCCTTCCATTGGTGATACGGAGCTCTGCCATGGGCGACCGTCCTTTCTCGCCGAGGTCGTATCAATATAAAATTACCATAAACAAACTTTTGAAGATGGAGCAGTTCTTAACGCTCGAAACATTTCTGGGACTTCCACAGCTCCCAAAAGAACGACCTACAAGGCCAGTTAGATATTTTTGGATCCATGCTTAAAAGGGTCGAATGTGGTCCTAACGAAGGAAAGTTTGCGGGTTTTTTATTCAGGGAGGGCAGTCTGAGCCCGTAAACCCAGGGATGGAGCCCGTAAACCCAGGGATCTCCTGCGAAAGTAAGGGCACCTAATTGGAGAGGCGACTCGAAAAAAGGACCGCTTTCAGAAAACGGGGTGGCGCAGCCCGAAAACGTTTTATGCGATATCCGAAAGCTGGCTACTTCCGTGTAGAGGCTAGTAGGGTCTGCATGGCCCCCGAGGAAGAAAGGGATACCGTTTTTCTTAATAATAAGAGGGTTAGATTATCTGGTTGTTCTCTAGGGTATAATAACCCGGCGAAAAGGGCAAAGGCTCTGGTTTGAACAGCCTTCAGAAAGTCGGAAGAAACGAAATGACTCCAAAGCCGACCTTCGTCAAATAGCGGAAAGTGTCAGAATTGGCGTGCTTGCGGCTAACAATCCAGAGACTCTTCTGACCACGAAACAACTAGCCACCGTGCAAGGAAGTCTTGAAGGGATAGGGGTCCAAAAGAAGACGGAAAGTGCGTAGGAGTGGAGAATACTCCACAAAGTGCACCGCATAAAATTCACAGAGATGACGTTGTCAGGATGGCAACCACTACAATTTTGGGCTGATGGCAGGAGAAGCCTATTTTAACGAGAAGGTGACTCTCTCCACCATCTCAACCTTACTAGCTGGGGCAAGCCCTAATGCCCAACCATGCAATACAAACAACCAAATAGCCTCCAAAGAAGGTTGTGCTGTTGGCGAAACGTCGGGGATGCAACTCTGAGAAAACATACTTCCTCTACTGCTGCTACAGGCGGAACTGTTACCCTAAAACCACCATCAAAATGCTTATGGGGCCCCAGCCCATAAAGGCTTGCAAAAGGGGAGATAATAAGTGTTATCTAGGACAACTGGAAATACAATTTATGTAAAGTGCAAGCGTCGAACAAAGGGCGCCGAAAGACAATCTCGCTCTGAACAAGGGCTAGGGCCGGCGCTGAGTATATATCCCAATTTCGTGATGGCGCCCCCTTCGACGAGACGCCGGCCCTGCCCTTAGGGGATGAATTTCGAAAAATCGCTTTATAGTGGATGTCCACATCATTATAGGGATGCACTGTCAAAATTTCAGCCCTAAAGCTATAGCGGTGTGGGTAAACCCCATTTCACTCCCTTAGGGGATGAATTTCGAAAAATCGCTTTAATAGTGGAAGACCACGCCATTATAGGGATGCACTGTCAAAATTACAGCCCTATAGTTTTAGCGGTTTGGGTAAACCCTATTTCACCCCCTTAGGGGATGAATTTCGAAAAACCGCTCTATAGTGGAGGTCCATACCATTATAGGGATGCACTGTCAAAATTACAGCCTTATAGCTTTAGCGGTTTGGAAAAAACCCATTTCACCCCCTTAGGGGATGAATTTCGAAAAATCGGTTTTTAGTGGATGTCGACGTCATTAAAGGGATACACTATCAAAACTTCAGCCCTATAGCTCCAGCGGTTTGGGTAAACCTCATTTCACCCCCTTAGGGGATGAATTTCGTAAAATAGCTTCTTAGTGGATGTCCACGTCATTATAGGGATCCACTGTCAAAATTTCAGCCTTATAGCTCCAGCGGTTTTGAGTTGACCCTATTTCACCCCCTTAGGGGATGAATTTCGAAAAATCGCTAGGGATGCACTGTCAAAAATTTCAGCCCTTTAGCTCTAGCGGTTTAGGTTGTGCGTTGTCTGTCAGTCAGTTACTTTTTATACAATAGAAAAGAAAACAAATCCCCTTACAACTTATTGAACCCCATTTCACCCCCTCAACCCTTTTTTCTCCAAAAAAAAAAAAAATTTGCCTATGTCCCTCTCCAAGGTCTAAACTATGTCTGTTGCAAATTTCATCAAAATCGGTCCAGCGGCTTAGGCGTGAAAACGTAACATACAGACAGACAGACAGAGTTACTTTCGCATTTATAATATTAGTAAGGATAAATATTAACTACATTCTATTTTTATATACATATATAAAACATCCAGCGCATCTAATGCTTCTGCTATAGCAGGAGGCTGAAAATCCACACTGTCGTCATCTTCTTTTTCATTTTTATTTGAATTTGAACTTATTTCAGCAGTTTTCACTATTTCTTCTAAAGTAGGCTCTTCAGTTGTAATAATATTGTCATCAATAGCTACGAATTCTTCCCAGTTTTCTAAATTATTGGCAATGTCTGCAGTACCAAATTGTTTTACCCATTCTGAGAGCGGGATATCATCTTCTTCTTCAAATCCTTCCGATGCCGACAAATTTCTGCATTCTTCTGACGGCAGTAGTCCTGAATGTTTAAAGCAGTTAACAATTGTTTGAGAACTGACTCGATTCCAAGCTGTGGCTACCATTTCTATTCCTTCCAGCAAGGATATCTTACTTGTTTGATTTTTTTCTGCATTGCGGATAATTTTTAACATTATATTTCTTCGGTAATGGCATTTAAGGCTTCTAATTACTCCCTGATCCATTGGTTGCAATACAGATGTTGTATTAGGCGATAAAAAGGCTAATTTTATTGAACGAAGATTATCGATATGGGGATGAGATGGACAGTTATCGACAAGAATTAAGATTTTTTTATCTTTTTTCTTAAGCTCTGTTTGGTCACGTAAAAGAAGAAATCTCTGGGAGCTGTACTAGTACGCAAATGTAAACAACGAAATGTGCCTAAAAATAAAAAACGATTGAAAATCAGACCTAAAATTATATTCACCTGTCAACACTGGTTCCAGCATCTCCAGCTCATCCCATCTCCGATTCGCACTATTCCGATTCAACGCACTAAAAATATAGATATAAAATTAAAAATAAAATCAATAAAAATAAAAACTCTGCTTACCTCAATCAAACAGCTGCCAGAATGACAGCAATACACCAACACATATCAATATTGCACGTTGGTGGGAAGGTTCCCAAGTTCCCCACCAACACCTATTGTGTACACCGAAATAAATATCGCAACACGGTCATCCGAAAATTCAGATCACACTTGATCTTCTCAGCGTGTCGAGCGAGAAGAAATTCAGCAAAAGGCTAGTGATCTCAAACTTGAATACATGAAACGAGTTGAAGTTCATGTAAATCTATATTACACTTAACGTGCCGAGTTAAGTGCAAATTCTTGATCACATACTTAACGTGCCGAGTTAAGTGCAAATTTTTGATCACATTAAATGAGATGAGTTAATGTGAATTCCCGATTCCTGAATCCAATTTTATTCATCTAATAAAAACTTTGAATTCTAGCGAAACCTCGAACCAAGTGATAGCCAAAACGAGATTCAACCATACAATAGTCGGATTTGCGAGACACAACATTGGATCTTACGCATAATTGGATTGGATTTAACCTGGTGAAATCATAATATATTAAGATTAAAATTATTAAAGATTTAAACTGAATTTATTTATTACTAATTTGAAATATTGTAAAAAAACCTTATTAAAAATTAATTGGAAGTTGTATTTGATAAATAATGAACCAAATCTAAGATTATAGGAAAATTAAGTTTAAGATTGAATTATAGTTATTAAATAAAGGTAAAAAATCGAATTATTGCAACAATCTTTTTCTAAGCTATCCTTGCAATCACACATTGAGTTCGCACGTAGGCTTTACAAGCCAAAACAAGCTCCATATCTCACTTTTGCAGAAACCCCTTCACATTTTTTAAACATCTGGGTGATTTAGACTTTCCAATTACCAGCAAGTTTCTTTTTTCCGAACCATCCATATTAACCGTCACCGCCACAGTTATTCTTTCTTTTGAAAGTTTGCCTCCGATACATTTTTCCCCTTTAAATTTTAAAGTTTTATCAGGTGTTAACTTATAAAATAGCCCAGCTTCATCCATATTAAAAATTATGTGGTCCTGGTACCCTTCTCGAAGTTTTGGCCACACTGATGCCAACCATTCATCACAAATTCCTTGCTCAACACATTTAGCTTCTCCGCAAATTTTTCCTAAAACAATATTGTGCCTTATCCGAAAACGATAAACCCAACTTTCGGTACAATGAAAATCTTTACCAAAAAGTTTCCCAATCTCGTTAGCTTTCAATTGTAGCATTGGTCCAGTTATTGCTACATTTTGACTTCTTTGATTTTTAAACCACTTCACTAACGCTTCTTCTATATCACAATATTGCGAAGAACGATTTTTTTTTCGTTTAAGACCATCACACTCAAAACTTTTCTGAATCATATTCCTGTTTTTCCATATTGTACTTATTGTAGAATGTGAGACCCCAAATTCTTTAGCCAAAACTGAATTTGGAGTACCAGTTTCTAGTCTCCATATTATCCCTGCATTTTCTTCAACAGTAAAAGCCTTACGTTTTTTCACTGATGATACCTCGGCCATTACTATATAAAAAACAAAAAGGTTTTATGAAAATAATACAGTAGAGACTCGATTAACCGGACTAATTGTTGTCGTAAGGCATTCGGATAATTGAAAATCCGGATAATTGAATGTATGTAGAAAAGTGATTTTTGTACATACATATTATTAACACAAAATGTCATGGTTTAGACTACGAAGTAACTTCATCGCGGTTGGCAATCCGGATAATCGCGAATCCGTATGACTGAGGTCCGGATAATCGAGTCTCTACTGTATTAAAAATTGAAAAATCACTTTTAGCACTTTCAACTAAAAATACGTATGTACGCGCTCACAAAATTTATGCTTTTCAAAACTTGCTAGCCCGGACAAATATCAAAATAAATTCTGGTGATTCCCCGAAATTTAGAACCGCAATAACGGTGTTATAACGAAAATTTTTACTTTCATTGACCCTCAAATACGTCGTTTTAAACGAATTCGTCGTAAAATCCAAAGACGTTATAAGCAAATATTTTTCTATTGAAATAGATTAAAAACCATTTTTTATTTCACGATTTCGACGTTATAAACGAAATGTCGTTATAAAGGAGGTCGCTATAAATGAAAACTACTCTCAAAACTTCTTAACGAAGTTCAAATTGTCCGTCGATTTTGAATATCGGCATTTAGTCGACAAGCGCACGAATTTTCGAATTAACGTGTGCGCTACCATCGACTACAACCCCGAAACAATTCCATGCCGAGTTATTGGCATATACAAAGAGCTATTAACGAAGTACGCTTCGTTAACAAAACCGCCCAATTTTAACCTTCCAGTTAAACACAATGTGCAACACCACATTGTGACTAAAGGGCAATTGCCTTTTGTCACCGCTCGGCGACTCCATCCGGAGAAACTGAAGGTGGCCAAGTTAGAATTTGACCACATGGTCCAATTGGGGATTTGTCGACCTTCGTCGTACCCCGCAGCATCTCCGCTTCATCTGGTCCCTAAACGGGACTCTCATGATTGAAGGCCATGCGGCGACTACCGTCGCCTTAATGCTGTCACTGTGCCGGATAGATATCCGATCCCGCATATACAGAATTTCTCCGTGAATCTTCACGGCTGCACAATTTTTTCGAAGGTTGACTTGGTACGTGCATCATCGCTTACCAATCACCCCAGAGGACGTGCATAAGACTGCACTCATTACGCCGGCTTACGGAATGCAGCATAAACCTTTCAAAGGTTCATAAATGAAGTTACGAGAGATCTCGACTTCGTTTATGTATACTTGGACGATATACTCATCGCCAGTAAAACCGAGGATGAACATATCGTTCACCTCGAAGAGCTCTTTAAACGCCTCGATAGCTTCGGTTTAACCATTAAGCTAGAGAAATGCGTTTTTGGTGCAACAGAGATTAAGTTTCTAAGCCACCGCATCACAAAGGATGGAATACCTCCATCCTCAGATCGGGTTCAGGCTATCGTTGATCTCGCACCTCCAACTTCTGTCAAATCGATCCAGAAGTTCTTGAGAATGGTGAATTTCTATCACCGATTTATCCCAAAATTGGCTGAACTGTTGTTGAAACCTTCTCAACCGCTCACGTGCCAATAAAGTTTTTGACTGGCCAGCAGAATGTCAGGCGGCATTCCTGAAGGTGAAAACCTCGATGGCTGAAGCAACTCTGCTGAATCATCCAATCGAGGACGCAAAATACAGTCTTACGACTGACGCCTCTGATTATGCAATCGGAGGCGTTTTGGAACAATTCAACGGTCATCGGTGGCAACCTCTAGCTTTTTATTCCAAAAAGCTGTCACCAACCGAACGGAAGTACTCTGCATTCGATCGCGAACTCCTCGCAATCTATGCAGCGATCAAACACTTCCGTTATTTCGTTGAAGGACGCAATTTCGTGTTCTATACTGATCACAAACCACTGGTTCGCGCCCTTCACACAAAGACCGAACGATCCCCTCGACAGACCACACATTTGGGTCTAATATGTATCTCAGTTTACCACAGACATCAGACATGTGTCAGGTAAACAAAACGTTGTCGCCGACTACTTGTCGCGCTCACTAGCAACCGGCAACGTCGACTCGGTTACCTTTGACCTGCCTACAATAGCTCAGGCTCAACAAGGTGACCAAGAGTTCAAGTCTCTACAAGAGCACCCCAGCAACGGCTCACGGGTAAAACTAGTTCTCACGCCAATACCATTTACGCCCCATCAGGTATGGTGTGAAACTAGTACAGGCATTCCTAGGCCTTACATACCCACTTCCTTACGCAGACTAGCGTTCAACTCCGAACATAGTCTCTCTCATCCTGGTATTCGCGCTACAAGACGAGCCGTTACCGAGAAATACTTCTGGACATAGATCCGTAAAGACTGCAATGAGTGGTCTCGATCGGGCATAGGTTGCCAAAAGTCCAAAGTTTCAAGGCATACCTAATCTCCATTGGAAGCTTTCAAACTTCCAAATAATAGATTTGACCATATCCATATGGATATAGTGGGACCTCTACCCCCATCTCGTGGATACTCTTATATGTATCTTAACGATAGTCGATAGATTCACGCGATGGCCTGAAGCATACCCAATTCGGGATATCTCAGCTTCAACAGTGGCAAGAAAATTCGTCACTGAATTTGTCCCACGATTCGGCGTACCCCTCGAGATCATGACCGAGCAGGGTACGCAGTTCGAATCTTAACTGTTCAATGAAGTTGCCAAATTGCTCGGCACTCATCGAATCCGGACCACCGCCTACCACCCGCAAGCAAACGGGATGGTTGAACGGTTCCACAGGCAACTGAAGGCAGCCTTAATGGCAAGGGACAACACTACTCATTGGAGTGAAGACTTGCCCTTTGTCATGTTAGGTATACGCACGGCAATTAAGACCGACTTACAATGCTCGCCAGCCGTCAGAATCTGAGACTTCCCAATTCGATTTCTATCACAACCGATGAAAATCCAATTGAAGAATCAGAATTCCTCTCTCGCCTTCGTTCTCATATGCAGAACATTAAAGCAATACATCCTCGGCAATCCGTCCAAAAGGATGTCTACGTGCCAGAAGCCTTGGAGAACGCCGAGTACATACGTGTCAACAGAGTTCGAAAACCTTTCGAACCTCCATATGAGGGCCCATATGAAGTAATCAAACAATTACGAAAACACTTCGCGGTCAAATTGAACGGCACAACCAAGTCAATATCCATTGACAGGCTGAAGCCAGCCTTCGGTTGTGACCGCGACAACGAAGCCAAGCCACCTAAAGCGGTAACATTCCGTTAACGCTACGCGGGGGGGGGGGTATGTAGTGATCGCGTAAAGTATAATTACTAAACTTTACGCAATGTCACACAACAACCTCCCACACGATAAACACGATCAGTCGGAACACTTCATCGATCACCGAACTCAAAGTTCAGTGATCTTGCCGTTTTCCGTTCCGTCCCTATCGTGTTTATCGAATATCCACTTTCCGTTTTTTTTCTCTCTCTACTTTTTCGACTCGAGTCCTGACACAGTCGGTCCCCACGTTTCAATAAAATATAAAATAAATTATATTTATATATAACATATATATATATATATATATATATATATATATATATATATATATATATATATATATATAGGTATATATATATATATATATATATATATATATATATGTCAGGTCGACCTACCTAAAATCAACGGAGGAAATAGTTAAGCGGCAAATGGCGAAAGAGCTGGTGGATACGTCGGCTCAAACAGAAGACTTGCCGAAAAAACAAGAGAGCCGTTCAACCGGGGATGCTGGAGAGAAACGGCCCCAAGAGAAAAACAAGGAGCCGCGGACGCGCAAGCGCCGTAGAGAGCTCAATGAGGAGGTGCAGCTGCAGCAGCACACCCCAAAGAGGAAAAAGGGAAAGACTCCCGACGCAGTGGCCGAGCCAGCCCCGCTACAGGCGGCACGCCCGGTCGAAAGCGAGAGTGGGGACCGAGAAAGCTCTGCCTGGAAGAAGGTGGAACGGAAAAAGAGGAAGAAAAAGAAAAGAAGACTTAAAGAGGCCAACAAGTTGAGGCAAAGGACCCGGTCGGATGCGATTATCATCACGACCAAAGGGGAAGCAACGTACGCGGAGATCCTTCGCAAGGTGAGGACAGATGCCTCCCTGGCGGAACTGGGAAACAGCGTAAATAGAGTTAGGAGAACGCAAAAGGGCGATCTCCTGTTAGAGCTAAAGAGGGGAGATGCTAAGACCGGGGACTTAGAACAGAAGGTTAAAGCATCGATTAACGGGGTGGCAGAAGTGAGAGCCAGTACAAATACGGTAGTGATCGAGTGTAGAGACTTGGACGAGATCACAACCAAGGAAGAGGTGTGCGAAGCACTGAGGACCCAGCTAGGTCTGACGGTCGAGGAAAAGGATGTCCTCAGGCTAAGAGATCGTGGGGGGGCACTCAGACGGCGTTTATAAGCCTGCCTGTTGAAGCTGCGAAGAAGGCTATCGCAGCAGGTAAAGTTCGAGTCGGCTGGGTGGTATGCCGAATGCGGGAGCGAGTATCGCTTAAACCGTGCTTCAAATGCATGAAGTTCGGTCACATAGCTAGAAACTGCGGCAGCAGCCAGGATAGAGGAAGGCTGTGCCGAGGCTGCGGAAAAGAGGGTCACAAAGTAAGGGAGTGTGACCAAGCTGCCAAATGCCTAATTTGTAGGGAGGTAGAGGGCAGGGATAGCGGGCACGTGACCGGAGGTAGTAGATGTCCGGCGTACAAGGAGGCACTGAAAAGAAGACGAAGATAAGGTTCTTACAGATTAACCTGAACCACTGTCAAGCGGCACAAGATCTGCTGGCACAGACAGTCTATGAGGAGAAAATCGACGTCGCAATCGTCTGCGAGCAGTATAGAAACCTGCACAGCGGCGTCTGGATAAATGATAGCAGCGGCACGTCAGCGATATGGACGTGCGGGAGCCGAGCCATGGAAGATACCATGAGAAGCCCAGAGAATGGCTTCACGCGGGCAAAAGTAGGCGGAATACACGTCTACAGCTGCTATGCGGCGCCAAGCCTGACACTAGACGAGTACGAGTCGATGTTGGAAAGGTTAGCCGCCGACGCGAGTCGCCATCACCCGGTAATATTAGCGGGTGATTTCAATGCTTGGGCTGTCGAATGGGGCAGTCGACAAACGAATGCAAGAGGGCGCATACTCCTAGAAGTATTCTCGCGACTAAATGTGGTGTTGGTCAACACCGGAGGCGAAAACACCTTCCAAAGGGGTGGGAGAGCGTCTGTAATCGACATCACTTACGTGAGCGATTCAGTGGCCAAGGACCTACAATGGCGGGTGAGCGATTTGTACACGCACAGCGACCACCTAGCCATCATCTTCGAGATTGGCCAGGGTATAGGAAAAAGGAATCCTATCAATGGAACGAATAGAGGATGGGCCGTAAATAAACTCGACACAGAGGTGTTCGAGGAAGTATTCCTGCATGATGCGAGGTCGGCAGGAGGTGCCAGGGAAGGGGCAGAGCGAATCGTAGATTCACTAACACGGGCATGTGATGCATCCATGCCTCGGCGCGCCGGCAATCGGCAACACCCACCAAACTTCTGGTGGAACGCCGAGATCGACGAATGCCGAAGGGCCTGCCTGAAAGCGAGAAGGAGAACTCAAAGAAATCGGAACCGTCCTGATTTCGATGAACTCCTTCAGAGATATAAGGAAGCGAGAAAAAGGCTGAACAAGGCCATCGCTAGAAGTAAATCCGAGCACTTCAAAAGATTGTGCAGAGAAGCAGACTCGGACCCCTGGGGTGGAGCCTATAAAATGGTTATGTCAGCGGTCAAGGGCAAACGCTCTCCGCCGATCACCTGCCCCGCGCTGCTCCAGAGCATTGTGTACGTCCTGTTTCCGCAGAACGTACGCACCGTCGAACTACCCACCCTTCAGGTGGACCCAGAAGAGGCACCTGCGGTGACCGCAGATGAGATTCTGGAGGCTGCAAAAAAGGTAGCCATCAACAAAGCCCCTGGCATGGATGGCATACCAAATAAAGCGGCGAAGCTAGCAGCTTCAATAGCGCCAGACAGGTTCGCTGAAGTCTTCACAGCGTGCCTGAGAGAGGGGATCTTCCCGGAGCGATGGAAACAGCAGAAACTCGTGCTCCTACCGAAGCCGAATAAGCCTTTAGGGGACCCATCGTCCTACAGACCGATATGCCTCCTTAGTTGCGTAGGCAAACTTTTCGAGCGGGTGATCTGTAACAGGATTCTCCCTAGCGTCGAAAGGGCAGGTGGCCTGTCGAACAAGCAATTCGGCTTCAGAAAGGCAAGGACGACAACTGATGCAGTCAATATGGTGGTGGGCATAGCAAGAGCCGCCATAGAGAAAAATCACTGCTGCGCATTGATAACCCTCGACGTAAAAAATGCTTTCAACTCAGCGAGGTGGAGCAAAATAGTTGAGGCGTTGATCAAGCTAGGCACACCAAAGTACTTAGTGCGTGTAGTGGCCGACTACCTCCAGGGTAGGTCGCTTCATTGTGATTCGGATGATGGTCCTAAAGTGTTCGGGACAACATGCGGTGTCCCGCAAGGTTTCGTCCTGGGCCCTCTCCTATGGATCGCAATGTACAATGATGTATTGGGGCTTCGTCTTCCAAAGGAAGCAGTGGCGATCGGGTTCGCAGATGATATCGGGGTAGTTGTCGAAGGAAAACACCCAGAGGACATCGAACTGTATGCGAACGAAGCGATCTGGGAAATAAAGGCGTGGTTAGAACGCGCTGGGTTGAAGCTTGCTGAGCACAAAACTGAAGCAGTGCTGATCAGCAAACGGCGAAAGCCAGTATCCGTGAGGATCAAGGTAGGGGAACAGATCATCCACTCACAGCCCGCTCTAAGGTACCTGGGAGTGATGATCGATCGGAGGCTAAATTTCAAAGCGCACTTGGAGGGCACGGCAGACAAAGCTTCTGCGATTTGTGCAGCACTCGCAAGAATGCTGCCCAATGTTGGGGGCCCTAGACCGAGTCGCCGACTCCTCCTGGGGAGGGTGGTCAGCTCAGTCCTGTTATACGCAGCGCCAGTGTGGGCAGCAGCGTTAAACAGGACTGCTAATAGCAGAAAATGGAGGGGTGCATATAGGCTAAGTGCACTTCGCGCTTGCTGCGCGTACAGGACCACGTCCGACGATGCGGCGTGCGTGATAGCGGGGATGATTCCCGTAGACATTCTGTCGAGGGAGGGCATGCGTCTCTATGACCCAGAATACGGTAGAGGACAGCCAAGGAGGGTACGGCGGCAGACTGCGCGCTGTGAGTCCTTAAGGGAATGGCAGGGGAAGTGGGACGAGCCTGTTAAGGGTCGTTGGACCCACAGACTTATCCCTAACGTGGGAATATGGGTTTCGAGGGAGCGTGGGGAAGTAAGTTACGACCTCACGCAGTTCCTGAGCGGACATGGGGGGTATAGGAAATATCTCCACCGCTTCGGGCACGACGATTCACCGATGTGTCCGGTATGCCCAGCGACGGAAGAAGACGCAGAGCACGTCTTCTTTGCCTGCTCGAGATACGCCGAGGAAAGGGCGGAATTAGAAGAAACGGCCCAGGCGCCACTAACGCCGGAAAACATCGTAGAGCATATGATGAGATCCGAGGAAATGTGGAAGAAAGTGGAAGAAACCCTGAAGGCCATTCACAGAAAGTTAAGGCACAGAATAAAGAATAAATCAGAAGTCCCATTAGAAGGACAAAAACGTTGCTTAAAAGAAAATACGAAGTTCAGATAAATCAAATCCCACAACATAAAGCCAGAAGAGGGCGATTCAACATCGCGACTATTTACTTGTGCGTACTCCTTATGTAATACATTAATTTTGCTGGAGGGCTCTTTAGCGAGAACTGTGCTGCGATAGTGATATGATATTTATTCCTCATTTTAACTAAAAAATTGTTTTTTATTTAATTATGTTTTGGGAATGGACTACTTTCATAGTATCATGAGGTTTTCGGTTGCTTATTGTGAATCCAAAATCATATGTATATACAAAATTCAAAATTTCAGATCATACATACCTATATGGTGATATCCTTGTTCGATTGAAGAAAAAATAAGAGAACAAAAAATATGAAAACAAAGATTCATTTCAAGGATTTGCAATATATACAGTAATGTTATTAATATTATGCATTTAGTGTTTGCAACCGTATACGCTTCCCTTCTTGATTACAGTGTTTAATACTAGCAGTCTTCCACTTACAATTTTTTCTGATCAGTACGGTAATCAGTTTTTTTAGAGCAGATAGTTTATGTTCATAGCAGGATTCTTCTTCACATAGCCAATTTTGGAGGTGTTCATGTTTTTGTAATTCTGTTTTGCAAATATTAATTACAGTACTTCTTATTTTTAAGCGGAATGGCTCTTTTACAAATATGTTTTGGAAAACATTGACACATATTTTATTTATCTCAAAAAATTTGCTAGTTGGAGCATGTAAGTTCCCAAAGTCCTTATTATTATTGTAATTTTTATAAAATATTAAATATTCCGATGGTGTAGATACAATTTTATCTTCTCTAACCATTTTAAAGAAACAACAATTTATGGTGACTGGTTTTAATGTTGCTGCTACATACCCAAAAAAGTAAGACATAGAAGCATCAGTAATTGAGTAATTATCATCCAAAATAATTGAGGTTAGTTCATAATCAGTATCCATGTCTTCTTGGCCTGCAGGAATTTCAGAATCGTTCGGTGTTTGAATTTGTTTATCATTTATTTTTGATGTTACATTTTTAGATGTATTTTCTCCTACAATTGATAATAAAATATCATCATCGTCCTCTTGGCAGTTTGATATTGTGCTTCCAATATTACATATTCTGATAGTCATAATTTTGGCAACAATAGAGTTAAATTCATGTAAAGATGGATCTCGATTGTGACCTCCAGCGCTTCGAGCTTGGGAAAAAAAATTCTCAATAGGATCTTGATTTAACCGATTGGTCAAAATGTATTTAATGTTTAATTCTTTTTTAAACAATTCTTCAGCTAGCATAATAACTCCATTGATTGTTTGTACCATACCATCAACACAGTATACTCGACCTTTCATTTTAATCCTGCTGATAAACTCTTTCATGTCAAGCAAATATTTATGAACTTCATTTCCTTCCATTAAAGCGCACTTGTATTTATTTTTATTATAAGGAGTTTTGCTATTTAGACAATCGAATAATTTATCTAATTTATCGCAAAAAGTTGCAGTTGCTGAAGCCTTTTCCGTAATAGATCCGGTAAATTTATCTAGGGTCTGAGCAGTTTTAATTCCAGCGCTAACACTCCGGCTGAAAATTTGGGCGGCCAAATAAACTCTCATTTTAGTAAATTTATTAGGAAATATATGATTATCTGTTATTTTTGGACACATTTTCGTAATATTATTTTTCTCGAGATTATGAAGTTCGGCAATTACAGACCAACTTACGACACCATCAGGTGTTTCAAAATCACCGTTCATCAAGTTGTTCCGGAAAGATTTTAATAAGTGGGGGACATCGTATATAACGTACACCTTTTTTCCTGAAAACTCGAAATAAGGATGGTCTCGGGAAACATTTAATAATGAATTACATTTTCTGTTATTAGGAGCTTGGTCCGATGTCACAATTACCACCTCAAATCCAATCTCAGATAAAATCTTAATATTTTCTTTTAGTAAAACAGATATAATTTCACCTTTAATAGGCTTGTCAGCTGCGACATAATTTAAAACAAACTTCCAATTACCAAAAAGTCCTCTTATCATAAAAACGCAAATCTCTTTAGCAACCGTGTTATTCCTGATATAACCCAGATCGGTAAATCCGTCAATTTCATCATAATATTCATTATACTGCAGATCTCTTCTTATAGAGATTTCGTCATAAAGAAGAACACATTGTCTCTCAAAGCAGGTCATTGTTACAGCTTTTTCTTGTAATTTTCCAATAAGAAGATCACACTTGCCAGGTTTTAAGTGTTTTATAGGTAGCCAGCGATAGATTGATGATTTAGAAGGTAAATTAAAACCTAGAGAATTCCTAAAATATTTATACATACTAGGTGATTTTAGCTGTATGTTTTGCGCCAGTAATTTTTGATCTTCTGGCCACTCCTTCGACTTTGCTTCTGCAGATAACAACATTTTAGTAAAAATTTTTGCACTA